>JASTWR010001398.1:0-45371 GCA_030770355.1 Harpagoxenus sublaevis
TCTCTCTCATCTCTCTCCTCTCTCCTCTCTCTCTCTCCTCTCTCTCTCTCTCTCCTCTCTCTCTCTCTCTCTCTCTCTCTCTCTCTCTCTCTCTCTCTCTCCTCTCTCTCTCTCTGCTCTCTCTCTCTCTCTCTCTCTCTCTCTCTCTCTCCTCAAACTCAACTTGTTGAGCATATGAAGTCATCCGAAGCGCGATTCTCCGCATTTGTTGAGCAGATGAAGTCGTCCGAAGCGCGTTTCTTCCTCCGCTTTTGTCGAGGACCACGGCGCACGAACAGTGGACTTAGCGATAAGCTTAACCAGCTAAACAGCATAGTGAAAAGTGTCGACCGCAACTGTCAACGTATTGCTGAGTTTGGAGCAGCAGTGTGCTGCTCTTACGAATGAAGTGCGCCGTTTAAAAAGCGAATTAAAAACGAATTAAAAAGTGAATTAAAGAACGAACTAAAGTGCGATTTAAAGAGTGTCTGAGTGGTCCTCATCTTGTTCCGCAGCCTTCTGCGTCTCGAGTCTTGCGAACGTCGGACATTATCATTTCCGGGATACCGGGTTTTCTCTGACCGACACATCAGAACAGCTCGTCTCTAGTGTTTTTCGCGCGCTGGGTACACCGCAGCTTGTTCCTGATGTTCTCGAGACTCGTGACGTGGGGGGTAGTGTCGTGTCCGCGAAGTCTGCGACGCACGGTGTGGCGCCTAGCACTGATTCTGCCTCCGATTGTCCTGTCCCTGCTGTCAGACGGCGATCTATAATTGTCGTACTTAAGTCGCGGCAGATTCGCGACTACATTCTCAGTGCTATGCGCCGTAAACGTCGACTGTCTGTCAACGATGTTTTCTCTAATGATGTCCCCGGCCATATTTATATTAACGAACTGCTTCCTACGGATATTTACAAATTGTTGCGCCGGACTCGAGTTATAGCCGGGCAGTTATCTTTTAAGCACGTATGGTGCACGAACGGTATGATTTTTGTCCGCAAGGCACATGGTCAGCTCCTATATTGATTACTTCTGAGGCTGATTTAGCGGGGCTTCAATGACCCTAGGCTGATGCTGGCTGTGTTCCTTCTGTTTCTGTGTACGCGTGCTGACTTATTTATTTCCCACGATCTTGTAGACTCAGACATTTGTGATGGCACATGCATGCCGCTCTTATTCACCACTATAACGCGATGATCGCTTAGGTTTAATGAAAGTTCCACATACGCACATGCGAGTCACTCTTTTTCACCACGATGAAATATTTAATTATTTATGCTTTTTTCACTTTATGTTCAACATTACAATCGTTTTATGCTCAAGTCTATATTAGTCTAGTTACGTGGTTATACTTGTCCTTTATTTGAGAGCATAATAACTGAATTTCGTTGACTCATAATTCTTCAGCAGTATTTCAGATAATTTTCACTTTTCAACGAAATTCTCAGCTTTACATCTTAGCTGTATATTTCGCTACTTATTACTACAAGTGTATTTTCAACGATATTCTTAGCTTAACATTCTTAGCTGTATATTTCACTACTTATTTACTACAAATGTATTTTCAACGAATTCTTAGCTTTTATATTCTTAGCTGTATATTTCACTACTTATTTACCATAAGTGTATTTCTTTGTTTTTATCTGCTTTTATTGTACCTTTGCCCTTTAGCTTTTGCTTGGGCATAATAAACCTAATCATCAATCTCTCTCTCTCTCGCTCGCTCTCTTTCCTGGTGAGTACTGCACGTCACGTTGTTTCCTTGCTCCTGCTTTCTTTAATTTCTCTCGCTGCCGTGAACTGCCTTCGGGCTGTTTTGTTGCAGGTTCGAGCAAGTTTCTTGTTGCTTGACAGAATATTATTTTATTCTTCTGTCCTGGCAACTACCGGGCTGGATATCCTTGAGCGAAGTTTTTCCGGTTCTAACCTTACTTTTGCATGATTTCTTGGATTGCGGTGGTTTGTGCATGATCTACCTGGATTCGCGCGTGTGGCGACATCTGTGGGCCTTGTGGCGTACCGCCTTCCGTTACCCACTGGACCGCTGTCTGGTTCTGCTCTCTGCTGCTGTCAGCTGATTGACCATGCAGCGCGCGTGCATCAAGTGCAAAAAATCGGTTGCGACGGCTGCTATTGTGTGCGAGTGCTCTAAGCTTTTCCATCCTGGTTGCATTAAGGCGTACGCCACCTACAAATACGCTGAACGGTGCTGTGGGGATCTGGCGGCTTCGCTGCATCCGGTACCTGATATCGACGGTGTCGAGTCGATCATGTCAATGGCCTACCTCATCTGCTGTCCCTCTTACACCGGAGTCGAGTGCACGGAACTTTTAGACTTTACGGTTCCTGCTATTAGCACTCTGCCGCAATCAGTGACTGGTGACACGACGAATGCGCTCTTACGCCAACTGGTTGAGCAGATTAAGTCGTCCGAAGCGCGATCCGAGGCGCGGTTCAGTGAAATTAACGATAAACTCAACCAATTAAACTGTATAGCCAAAAGTGTCAACCGCAACACTCAGCGTATAGCTGAGTTGGAGCAGCAGTGTGCTGCTGCTCTCACGAACGTGCGCGGTCTGAAGGGCGAATTAAGAGCAAACTAAAGAGCGAACTGAAGAGTGATCTGGGTGGTTCTCGTCTCGCTCTGCGGTCTCCTTCGTTCCGGGTTTCGCGAACTTCCGACATCATTATCTCCGGGTTTCCTTGTTCTCTAACCGACCATCAACGGACCTTGTTGCCAGCGTTTTTTTCGTGCGCTTAACATATCTCAGCTGGCTTCGGACGTTCTCGAGACTCGTGACGTGGGGGCGGTGGTGCGTCTGTGGAGCGTGGTGTTGCGACCAGCCCAGTTTCGGCCCCAGATCCTCGAGCCGCCGCCGCGGCTAAGAGGCGATCGGTTATCGTCGTGCTTAAGTAGTCACGTATTCGCGACTACATTCTCTCCGTCATGCGCCGTAACGTCGACTCACTGTCAGCGAGGCTTTCTCTAGTGATGTCCCCGGGCATATCTATGTCAACGAGCTCCTGCCTACGACGTCTATAATTTGTTGCGCCGGACTCGAGTCGAAGCCAAGCGGCTGTCCTACAAGCATGTATGGTGCAGGGATGGCCAGATTTTTGTCCGTAGGACCTGGGTCAATCTCCCGTTTGATTGCCGATGAGGCAGATCTTGCGAGGCTTCTGTGACTTGCGACGGTGGGGCTGTGTTCCTCTACTATGCATGATTGTCTCGCGATTGCTCAGCTCAATGCTAACTCCCTTCCTGCCCATCTTGAGTCTATTCAGGCCTTCTTATCATCTAAATTCTTTCATATTATTTCTATTTCTGAGACTTGGCTTCACTCACATATTTCTGACGACCTTGTACGAATCCCTGGTTACTATTTGTTACGCGTCGACAGGGAGGGCAGGGAGGGGGGTGGTGTGGTTGCTACGTGCACGAATCTTTACGGGCCCGTGTTTTGGCGTCGTCGCCTTCCGCCTTCTCGAACGCGCCTGATATCTTATACTGGACATCCGTTATGGCACGTGTGAGCCTCTTTTGTTCACCATGTATCGTAGGCCGAAGGGTAAAATTTTAACAATTATGTCGACGCCCTAACCACTTTTGCTCATAGCTACAAAACATTATCATTGCAGGTGATTTAAATTGCAACCTCCTCGCTTCATCTTATGAATCCAACCACCTTAGGGACATAGTTTCCCAATTGTCGCTCAGCATTGTTGAGTCTCAGTCAACTTTCCACACCAGTTCTTCAGACTCATGGTTGGACGTTTTCGTAGTCGACAACTTGAGCAGGTTCTATCCTTTAGTAAGTCTGACGCTCCTTTTATCAACGTCATGATCTCATCGAGTTAACATATTATTTAGGGTTCCGTCCTTCGCGAGTCGCACCTTAGTTCGGCGCTGCTATAAGAGATTTGATGAGCGGGCGTTTGTTCAGACTCTTACCTCTAAGCTCTCTACATCTTTTCCGTGCATTTTGGTCTGACGAGCCCGGGCGAGTCTGACATTGACAACATCCTGAGCACCATAACCAATGACATACTGCAAGCTTGGACCTACATACTCCTGTTCATTCTTTTCGTGTGACTCGTCCGTCTGCACCTTGGCTCACTGCGACCTCTCACGCCAAATTCGGCATCGCAACAATCTCTTCAATGCCGCACGCAGATCCGGCAACATTCTCGACTATCACATTTATAGGCTCTACAGGAATCGTCTCACGCTTGAATTGAGAGGGGCCAGAGAGCAGTTCTATATGAACAGATTGAGCGCGGCTTCCGCTCCGTCCAAGATTTGGCGAGAACTTGCCAATCTTGGCTTAGTTGAATCGCATCTTTCCTCTCCACTTATATTTTTTTCACGTGATCTCTTGAATGCCCACTATTCCTCATCTCAAACTGTTATCCTTCCTGTTTCACAATCCCATTCTCCAATATCATTCTATCCATTACGCCTGACGTACCACATTTAACTTCACCGAAATATCTTATGACAACCTTCGCTCCTTTATGGTTTCTTCACCTACTGTCTCCTTTGCCTCAGGCTACGATCAACTGCCACTGTTTGCTATTGCCTTGGCCTTGCCTTATATTAGTAACCTTTTGGCCTCTTTCTTCAACTGCTGTCTCAATCTGGGCTATTTCCCATCTCTCTGGAAACGCGCTATAGTGCGTCCTCTCTCCAAGGTTAGATCGCCTACCTCTCCTTCTGAGACTAGACCCATTGCCAACTTGTGTGAACTCTCCAAGCTGTTTGAAAAAATCCTGCATCGCCAAATTGTTGACTTTATCAATTCACACCATATTCTTGATGACCGTCATCGGGTTTTCGTAAGGGTTTTCTCTACCCAGTCTGCTCTTCTCAGATTATCCCACGATATTAAGAGTGGCGTTGACGCAGGTGAGGTACTGATTCTCGTCCTTTTTGACTTCAGTAAAGCTTTCGACACAGTCTTCTCATCCTCTACTTATTATCAAACTGAGGAAATTAGGGTTCTCCGATCTTGCCCTCAAATTAATTTTTTCATACCTTACTGGTCGCTTTCAGGCGGTCGTTGATCTGGTCGATGGATTTTCTGATTGGCTGCCTATCACCTCTGGTGTTCCCCAGGGATCAGTACTGGGGCCGCTCCTCTTTTCCCTCTTCATCAACGACATCGGCGCTTTTCTTAGATTCACCCAACGCTTGATTTTCGCTGACGACACTCAAATTTACCGCAGGTGTCTCTTTGGTCAACTGAATGTTGCTTGCAGCTGGTAGCGCACGATGTTGGTGTCATCTCTGAATATGCGACCACAAATGGACTGTCTCTCAACCTTAAGAAATCCAAGGTACTAATATTCGGCAGCAGGCGGTATGTTGACCAGATTAACCTCAGCGAATTGCCTCTTATTTCTGTTAATGGTACTTCCATTCCGTTTGTTTCCCAGGCTCGTAATCTGGGTATCATCATGAGCTCTGATCTATCTTGGGACAGTCACGTCGCTCATATCTCCAGGAGGGTACACCTCACACTGCATAAGCTCAAATTTCACAAAAACTCCTTAACATTTCAACTGCGTGTAAAACTTGTGTCAGCTTTGATTTTGCCTCTGTTGGCCTACTGTTCTCTTGTGTATAACGACGTTACTGATGAGCTCAATGCGAAACTGCAGCGACTTATTAATTATGCGATTCGTTTCATCTTCAACCTACGACGCGACGAACACATTACGCCTTACCGTCATCGACTTGGGTGGCTGTCGGTTAGAAACAGACGCCTTTATTTCCTTGGCATCGAAATGTATAAGATATCTCACGCTATGTCTCCTAGCTACCTCTCCGAGATCTTTGTTAGAGCCGATCTCTCTATCAGACGATCGTCACGGCTGGCGCTACCTCATACTTTCCAAATTCCCAATCACAGAACTGAGACTTACCATAAGTCCTTTCACCTAGCGGGAATTTATTTATGGAATTCGCTTCCTACCGAGGTAGTGTCGTCTTCGTCTCTCAACGAATTTAAACAAAAGCTCAACGGCTATCTATTTACACTCGAGCTCAGTTCTGTTTGAGGGTCTACCTTGTGGATATCCGCCGTTCTAGTAGGACGTGGCGTTAGCGCGTGTTAGGTTTAAGCACATTTAGTCTAAGTTTTCTAGTCACTGTTCATAAGTTGTTGCTCCTTTAACCTCTAAGTTAGTCTTAAGTTTCAATGTCAATTTTCTGCGGCGACTTTTATTTGTTGTCTGAGGGAGCACGACCGAATTTCGTTGATTCCTAATTCCTCAGCATTGTTTCAGTCACTCATACTTTTTCAGCGAAATTTGGTTGTGACGCATTGGCTTTGGTGGAAATAATACTTTTACCTTTGCAATTTAGTCTTCATTATCTTCATTATTTCTGCTTTTGCTCACTTTTTTATCATAGTTATTGCGTCTTTCTATTTCATACTTACTCCAACTTTTGTCTTATTTTACTCTTGTTTACTTCATGTATATCCCTGTATCATTCAACCTTTGCCTAAAGTCTCGACTATGGCATGACGAATAAACTTAAACTCAAACTCAAACTCAAACTCTCTCTCTCTCTCTCTCTCTCTCTCTCTCTCTCTCTCTCTCTCTCTCTCTCTCTCTCTCTCTCTCTTATCTCTCTCTCTCTCTCTTTATCTCTCTCTCTCTCTCTCTCTCTCTCTCTCTCTCTCTCTCTCTCTCTCTCTCTCTCTGATAAGGTCGGTTACAGAAGGGACGCAGAAGAAACTTTTGGACGCAGCTACGCAGACGGCTAAATCATCTCAACCTAACGTGACCTGCAGGAGTGTGGCAACGCAAACCGAACGTCGAGGCGGAAGAAGCAAGAGGAATAATCAATAATATTCAAAATGTAAAGAATTGAAATGTTTTGAAATAAAAAACATTTAATTAAAATAAACAATAAATAATTAAATTTTAGCAATTTATTGACAGGGAAGCGATCCGTAATTTCCTAAATCGTTGATTGCTTTACCAAGTGGGTGGAGACTTTTCCATTAAGGAATATCAGGGCTAAAACGGTGTCGGAAGTTTCTGTTAATCAAGTAATCTTTAGATATGGAGTTTCCCTCGTGGTACATACAGATCAGGAGAGAAACTTCGAATCAAAGCTGTTTTCGGAGTTAGTACATCTACTAAAAATTATGAAAACGAGAACTACTGCCTTGCATCCTGTCTAAAACTCACAAAAAGAAACAGTAACGATGTGGACTTTGTGATAAATGGAAGGAGCGACACACTTTCGTAAATCGTGAACAGTCTTTATTCACTTTAGCGAAATCACTACTACAACACTTGTCGGGTGAAAACTCGTAAAGCTCTCAGCATTTGTAGGGAGAGACGCTTGTTGAAGCTTTCAGCACTTGTAGGAAGAAAAGATCGCCGTCCGGCAACTGCACGCTGTGGAGCGCATCTGTCATCGTTCTCTCGTCGTGACGAAACAGATCTTCTCGTACTTGCTAGGCAGCTCGATAGGAGGATGAAACGTGGCACAGACAGTAAGGTAGCAGGTGATATGAGCAGCTACAACTCGATGTAATCCCAATTTCACCACGAGTTTCGCGCAACGTTGTTACGTAGTAACAACCGTAAGGAAGCGTGACAGCTCACGCTAGAACGTGTGCTCGGCTCGAGTTCGAGACAAGAAGTGAGTCCGCGGTCCGCCGTCGCCGCATCGCGCACGCAGCCGAACGGCGCGCCCTAAACAAAGGTCGGCCCTGCTCGCGCGTTTTTGGAAAATCAATAAATTGATCGCGCTTGATTATACACGGTGTCTCATCGCGTCGCGCGTCCATTCGCGGTATATTTTAAACACATCCTCAATCTGACGGGCAGATCGAACGTCAACATCAGACGATTACCAATTATCTGGCGAAGTATATTTTTGAAAATCAGAGATTAGGATAGATTGATTCCTATGTTTTTATTAGCTTACTTCTAAACATGAGTCCACTGGCGTGACTTCTGCAAAATTATACTTTGCCCGGAATCTCAAGTTGCCTTTAGGCTTGCTAAGAGAGAGACCCCGAGGCTTTAGGAAGAGACGGTAGGTGGTTTCGCAGGGAAACTGAAGTAGAAACTTGAGGAAATCCATAGTGCTGCTAGGAGAAGTATAGATATCAGAACTTGTGCAAAAGCCTGGTATGATCAAAAAGCCAGGCGGATGCTTTTGAAGTAAGTAAGACAAAAAGTTTAGTTGTATAATCCTTGAAGAGAGAAGAGAGGGAAAGACTTCTAAGTTGCAGAGCAACTGGGAAAGCCCCTCTTTGATAATAAGGAGAAGTAGTGATGTGATTTATTGTATTCGGAAATCTTCGAGACATAGGAAAAAGGTCGTGAATAGATTAGCTCTTTTCTTTGAGAGATTATTGGAAAGTGCTTAGGGAGATCGGAATCCGAGGGAAAGGAGGGGGGAAAGAGAATTGTGGGATACTTAAGTACAATTAATTTTTACGTTGTGTTTTTTTTTTATTACTGCGTTTACTGTTTTTCTTGCTAGTTCTGCGACTCCCGGAAGAGTTCTCGTCTTAAGAGAACCACTTAAATAGTCCGGAGCGGAGTTTTGCAATAGAAAAGGACACCTGTGACCTCTTCGAGGGAGTGAAATTTATTTTAAGAAGTCTGCCTTTCCCACGGTTTTTGGCTCATGGTTTTCTCGCGGGACTTAGGACGAATGCCGAAGCAGGGGCTAGAGGAGTCTTGCGAGACGCAGGGTCCATAAGTAGTAATTTCCCCCCTTGTCCGAAGATCAACAAAAGAAGCAGCGGCAGCGTCGTAGCAAAGAGGACGAGACAGGCCAGCGTCGAGAAACCGAACGCAGCGACGAGCGAACCAGACGGCGGTATCCCTGCAAAGAAAAAAAGCTTGGGAGGTTCCTGTAGTCGGCAGGAGAAAGCCTGTTGATGTCGAGTTGGAGTCTGCCCCGAGAAGGGGACAGGAGTCCTGAACGAATTGGGCTGAAATTAAGGGACGGAGCCCGATAACCTGTAGCATGGGAGCTCAGGTTAAGGCAGAAAGCCGTCCTGAAGCCCTGGAATCCGTAAAGAAAAAAAACCGCTCTATTGCCTAAAGAGGACTGTCTGAGAGGAATAGAAGATCGTCGGGACGACAATTTCGAAGAGGGAGGACAGTGTTGCGTCCGCGTCGTGTCGCCCGGTAGATTCAAGCTGAATCTAGCCGCCTTTGCAAGGAAGTCGAAGAGCGGTCCCTGATAACGAGCGGCTGTTTAGAAATAATGGTCGTTAGCGATTTTCCGCTAAGCCATTAACTTGTACGGACCTCGCTAGAAATCGTTGTATTTGAGTGAATAAACCCGCTGATAAAGTGTCCTTTAACTCTGTGTTCATTTAATTGCATTTACCGGGAGTCCTCGGGCGCGGGCGCGGTCGCGAGAGCGCGCGAGTGAGAGAAAGCGAGCCGCGGAGCGCAACAATATTTTAAAACAAAGTATTTTATTGAATTACAGAAAAATAGAAACGATATTAAACATTAGTAATTTAAATAAATAATGGTCTGCGTCAGCATACCGTCAGTTATGTCGCCACAAAGAATTGTATTGCAACGATCTGTCATGCTACTGGGTCCTATACAAGGTTCGCCCCGTATATTAGGCTCCGGTGAATTACAATATCGTCTTCTAGTTCCTATGCCACCGTTGCAACTGGCACTACACGTCCATGGCCCCCATTCTGACCATCCGCCATCTAAAGGGGGCCCATCTATATCTGTACACAATTAAATAACTGAACAATAAGATACAGTATAAACAGTTCGAGCACGATGCAATAATGATTATTACTTCTTGTACTTTATAATATATATTATTAAGGCTCCTGGGTACTCGCTGCGGCCATGTTGAAATCAGAAGGAAAAAATGAGTGGAAATAACACGTTGAAAATTTTTGCGTTTTATTTTTAAATAAGAAGATATTTGCTTAAAATAACACTACAGATCACCTCAGCACACTTCAAAAATACTCGGAGTTCCATCCCTTCATCTCGACAGTTAATAAACAGCCGTAAGATGAATGTAATACGAAGCCTAGTCATGTAGGCTTATACGCCTGCGCCTGCGCATAAGCCTACATGACTAGGCTTTGTATCACACTTACCTTACGGCTGTTTATTAACTGTCGAGGAAAAGGAATATAACTCGGGGTATTTTTGAGGTGTGCTAAAGTAGTCTGTAGTGTTATTTTAAGCAAACCTTTTTATTTGGAAATAAAACGCAAGAATTTTCAACGTGTCATTTCTCGCTTCTGACGTCACGATCTCACATACCGCGGTGAGTACCCAGGAGCCTTAAGGATTATTAATTAATATATATATAATATTAATGTGTAAACATTATTAGATTCATAAATATTATTTTAGGACATAAAGTTTTTTCTTAGAAATTTTATTTATGAATTTCAATTTTTTTCCTACGTCTTTAGTTAATACCTGATGGTATACAATTCGCACTCCAAGTGGCCCAACCTTTCGGATCCACAGCAAGCGAAAAAAAATAAAAGATGAGCGGTCGACGATGCACATAATAAAACACGTTTGTTTCATTGCAAAATACTTGGATTGTATTTTCCGACCATCTTCTCGATAAAATTGTAAAAAAACCGTAAATTATTTCAGTTACACATTTTAACTAGATTTAATAAAATATATAAATGTATATTCAATTAAATTACTTTATAGTAATATTTGTCCAGGAATTTGTATTGAATATAAACTTGGGTGCTTTCTGTTTGTGATAAACTCTTACTTTGGGATATGTATTTTTAAGAAAATATATCCATTGACCTCGTTCGCCGAGTGTAAGCGTGTAAAATCTGTAAAATATAATGCGTTATAGATAGAAATGAAAGATTTGTAAATTAAAAGACAAAGGAAAGAGCCATTTACGGCCCAAGCTTGGATCTTAGATAGTTTAATAATATTTCTGTATCATTCGCGTATTTTCCAACATATTAAACCGCGCCGATTATTTGTCGGACTTAAAACACAGTTATTATTGGAACATTCGAAATCCCCCCTCCCCTCCTTAATTAAATTGATATCGATTTAATATTAAAATCACTGTAAAGAACTTATTGCGAAAAATATGTTGGAAAATACGCGTATAATACAGAAATATTATTAAGCTATCTAAGATACAAGCTTGGACCGTAAATGTCTCTTTTCTTTGTCTATTGATTGTATATCTTAACGGTCTTAATATATTAATTGTTTATTCAAGTCGCCTGAGAAAGACGTTCAAATTATTGTTAGCCGGTTATTGCGATAAATATTACCACATGCCCCGGTGGTCGAATTGGTATGACGCCCAAACGGAATACCAGGTTCGAACCCTCGCTGGGATAATATTTTTCGCAATAAGTTCTTTACAGTGATTTTACGAGTAATATTAAATCAATATCGATTTAATTATAGAGGGGAGGGGGATTTTGAATGTTTCAATAATAACTGTGTTTTAAGTCTAATAAATAATCGGCGCGCAGTTTAATATGTTGGAAAATACGCGTATAATACAGAAATTTAATTAAACTATTTAACAATAAGATCCAAGCTTCGACCGTAAATGGCTCTTTCCTTTGTCTATTGATTGTATATCTTAACGGTCTTAATATATATTAATTGTAAACTAAATATTTTTATTTACCCTGGTGTGGCAGGCATTAAAAGTAATGGTACTAAAACGACACCTTTAGCGCGGATCATCAACATTAGTTTATTAGGTCTGACTATTTCTTCTTTGGACCACGTCGATAATGGTAATATCCTAGTATAGCGATCGGTTTGTGTGTTCTCTATATGGCATCCTTCATAATAGTTAAACAAAAGATAATAAAAAAATTTTGAAAGTATTTACAAGTAGTCATTTTGGATAGCAAAATATACTTGAAGCACAATCAAAAGCAACTCCTATCGCGTGTCCTTTCTCGCTATTATAGTAGTAATAGATTGGTAAGAATGCTTTGGCTGGTTCAGGATGTTTCCATTCGAAGAGTGGATTTGATGCTCCTTCATAATAAAGGAGAACATGTCCTCGGGGTATGCGAATAACAAAGCTGCTCCACTTGCCAAGATATAATAAATGCGGTAATGTTTTTTTCTTCACCAAAATTATATCTAATAAATGATCAAGAGAGAGAAAGAAAGAGAGAGAGACAGATTAACTTATAAATATAGTTTTATTATTATAATGTGTCTAGGTAGCATACCCACGTCAAAATAACGTCAAAAACTGGTCATTACTGGTCCAATGACGTCAGATGACCAAATAATACCGAATTAAAAACGTCTGTTTTATTATGTCATAATGACGTCGTACAAGAAACGTCATAATATCGTGATTTTTAAGTCATTTTTATAATTAAATTTTTGTAAGTTAATTGAAATATATAAGAACGTCAACAGTTGCTACAGAACATTAAAAACAAATTTGAATAACAAAATTAAGTTTTTGTAAATTATATCTACAATATAAATTATATTAATATATATGTAGTAGATTGTGTGTGTGTGTGTGTGTGTGTGTGTGTGTGTGACGTAAAATGACGTATTAATAACGTGTTGTGCCGCCCTGCGGATTTTTGCAGGTTGGCACTTGGGTCCAACAATCCGCGAGGATGGGAATGAAGGTTCTCAACACTCGTGACTTTTTCTTTAATTGATTACTTTTTTTTAATCGATCACCTTTAATATTCTGAATACACGTCTCGTGTTTTACAATCGCGTTACGAACTTTATGTAGAAAATATGATATAACGTGGAGTCGTGCACGTTTGACTGACCGATTTCCCGACTGCCTGTTTGCCTTTTCCTCGAGGTTTATATTCCGTTTTGATAACGCTTACTTAGAGTTCTTAATGGGTTGCAGCGTCAGTTGCAACCTCGAATTTTTGGCAATCAGGTCGATTTAGTAATCGGAGTCGATGCGTATATTAGTTGCATCGGGCCAATTACTAAATCGAGGTGAAAGTTTCAGCAATTCGGAAATCAGGCCGATTACTAAATTGGGTCGAGCTGATTTTCGAATTTTAACGTGTTGTATTTGAACAGCGCGCTAAAGGCGTAGTAACAAATGGGTCTCTAGTAACAATGCGCCCTCAGCGCACTGTAGCGGTAGCCAATCAAAAGCGGACTTGTTGGAACAGCTCGCCGCCTTTTCTAGTGTGTATTATCCAAAGTTTTTAGTGATTGTCGAGATTCAGAGATTCTAATGTTATTGTGCAATCGCTAAATATAACAACAACATTCTACAAATAAAGAGATTTAATAGTGGTGTCAGAAGTGGGATGCAAGTTATTCACGGCACATAAACATAAGGGACGTTCCACTAGAGCTCTTACAGGCGATTTCGAGTATGATCGCAAGCGCAATCAAAGCGTCCGCAACAAACGTAGTGCGCACGGGCGCGCAGGACAATGCACCGATCAAACCGCCGTCATTTTCCATGAGCGAATACTGATCCACCGAGGAGACAACAGTAGAAAATTACTTTAAGAGTTCCGACTGGGCCTTACAATTGTCAAAAATCCCGCAGAATGACCACGGTAATTATGCCCGCGTTCACATGGGTGCCGAGCTGAATAACGCGCTCAAATTTCTGATTAGTCCGCGCTTGCTTGAGGAGCTCACTTACGACAAAATACGTACAGCTCTTGTTGAGCACTTTGGCAAGACAGCAAATTAAAACGCCGAGTGCATCAAATTCTTACAGATTGCCCAACAGGAGAGCGAAACAATCACACAGTTCACTCTACAATTGAGACAAGGTGCTGCTAATTGCGAATATGGAGAGTTTTTAGACAGAATGCTTATCGAGCAACTCTTACACGGGCTCCAGTCGCGCAAAATGCGCGATAAGGTTATTGCAAAAAAACCTGATACATTTACAGAAGCTTATAGGATCGCACACGCTCTCGAAGCAGCACATAATACAGCAAGCGAGGTAAAAAAAAAACCCAGGGACATCGCTCATGCCCAAAGCAACGAACAAACTAGGTTACACAGCGCCACAAACTAAGCGGAGACAGAAGCCGTTCCTTGCTAAACCATCACCAGGAAGCCGAGTACCGCAGCGAAACGCCTAAGAAGCATCACATGCAGACAACGGCAGCAACCACGTCTGCCATGGCTGTGGAGGTCAACACCTACGCAGTCAATGCTACTTTTTCGACCAGGATTGTAACAAATGCGAAAAGAGAGGTCCTATCGCCCGGGTCTGCAAGTCAAAACCATTGCAAGCTACGGCGCAGGCCTCAACCTCAAAGCAACCAGTAAAACATGTCGATTCCGTCGAATATCTGGGAAAAATCTACGTAGTTAACGGTACCAAACCAGCAGATCGACGCTTGATCGATGTTCAAATCGACGGGCGCAACCTCAAGACGGAACTGGACCAGGAGCACCATGTGGCATAATCAGTGAAAAAACGCTGCGTTCTATCAAACCCAAATTCTCACTACAAAAATCAGATCGACAATTCGCCTGCTATACACGTCACAAGATTAATTGTCTTGGCCGTATTCCTGTCCATGCAACGATTGGGAAGAGAACAGGGAGACTCAACCTTTACGTCGTCGAGGGCGACTTCGAGTCCCTTCTAAGGCGAGAATGGATCGCTCACTTCGCCCAAGAGATAAATTTTATCGAACTTTTTCCAGAACTTAAACAAATACATACGATAACTACTACAACTCCTTGTCTGATCCGAAAACAGAAAACACAATTAGAGCAATTACTAGCCAAACACGAAGACTAAATTAGAAGGTCCGTCTGCGACACTACATTTAAAACACGGAGCAACACCAGTTTTCGCGAAAGCAAGAGAAGCACCACTGGCACTACGCAACGCATATGCTTAAGAGATCGATGCAAAAATCTCAGTAGGATTCTACGAGAGGGTCGAATATTCCGAGTGGGCATCGACAATGCACGTCGTTGCGAAGAAGAACGGCAAGCTGCGCATCACAGGCAATTACAAGCCGACGCTAAACCCGCGTATGATAATCGACGAGCACCCGATTCCGAAGACCGAACATCTAAATCAAATGAAAGGTGCCAAGCTCTTCTGCCACTTGGATATCACGGATGCATATTCACACCTTCCAATCGACGAGGAGTTCAGTCAGGCCCTGACGCTTAACACGCCGACACACGGACTAATTCGCCCGACACGAGCCGTCTATGGCCCAGCAAACATCCCTGCAATCTGGCAACTTCGAATAGAGACAGTGCTACAGGGTCTTCACAACGTCAGAAACATTTTTGACGATATGATCATTTAACCTGAGGACTTTGAGAGCCTCTTAGAGATTACCGATAAAACGCTGGAACGAATAAAATCTCACGGACTCCGGCTAAACCGCGAGAAATGCGTATTTGCGACTCCCTCAGTCGAGTTCCTAGGACACAGAATTGATGCTCAAGGTATACATAAATCAGACAAGCACATCGAAGCTGTTCGCAACGCACCGAAACCGATCTCACCCGAAGACCTACGATTATTTCTGGGTAAAGCCACTTATTACAGCCAATTCATTCCAGATCTGTCAACGAGAAATCGTCCACTACGCGACATGCTTTTCAAGGACCCTTTCGAATGGACACCGGAGGCTGAGAAAGCATACATGGACATAAAAAATGCCCTGATCTCACCACAAGTCTTGTCATACGACCCGTCGCTTCCATTGATCCTTGCAACAGATGCCAGCCAAACGTGCATAGGCGCTGTCTTATCACATCGGCTAAAAAACGGACAAAAACGTCCGATTGCTTATGCAAGCCGGACAATGAGCACAACCGAACAGAGGTATCCAGAAATCGACAAAGAGGCGCTTGCTATAGTGTGGGCGGTACAAAAATTCTTTTTTTACTTATACGCTTGACATTTCACACTCTATACTGATAATAAACCACTCTCACAGATTCTGCATCCAAAAAAATCGCTCCCCGTGCTCTGTATCAGTCGTATGGCAAACTACGCTGACTATCTGGCCCATTTTAACTACGACGTCATATTCAAGCCCACGAAGTTGAACGCCAAAGCCGACTATTGCTCGCGCGCACCATTAGCCACACCAGTCAACACCATTCGCACCTGCACTCCGCAAGAGAGAGACAAAAAAGAGTATGATGAATTTGACCACTTTATTATACGACAAGTGAAGCAACTGCCGATACGCGCGGAAAACATCGCTCGAGAGACAGCAAAAGATCAACACATGGGGAAGATCGTTCAACTACTTGAGGCAGGACAAAACCTCGGCCGTGCAGGATACAATGCACCTAAACTCGAATACAAACTGGCCGCCAACTGCTTAGTGTTCGAGCACCGGGTCGTCGTCCCACCCACGCTTCGGCAGGAAGTCCTCAACGACTTACATGCAGCGCACTTAGGCATTGTAAAAATAACGGGCATGGCGCGTTCCTTCATTTACTGGGCCGGCATCGATGCGGACATCGAGCGCATGGCCAAGTCGTGTACCGACTGCTGAAACATGCACACGCGCCATCGAAGGTCCGCGATCATCACTGGGAATATCCGCAAGGCCCCTGGGAGCGCATACATATTTACTTCGCCGGAACATTTGCAGGGAAGATGCTGCTCATTGTCTCTGATGCGTACAGCAAATGGCTGGAGGTCAAAGTCACGAGCCTGATGACAGCAACCGCAACGATTGCGATTCTCGACAGCTTATTCGCGGCTTACGGAGTTCCGATGATTGTAGTTTCGGATAATGGTCTCCAATTCACCTTCACCGAATTCAAAGAATTTCTGCAATACAGCGGCGTCAAATATCATAAATTCACAGCACCCTATCACCCATCAACCAACGGTCAGGCAGAGATAAGTGTGCAAACTGTCAAGGACCATCTCAGGACAATGTCAACAACGCCTGGTTTGCTACAACCGAATTTGATCGAGTTTCTACGGCAATACCGGAAAGCTCCACACGCAACCACCGGACAATCACCGGCGCTACTTTTTCTCGGACGGACCTTGCGTACGCGCCTCGACCTGCTCAAGCCTGAAAACTTGTATACCAAAACCACGGAGAAACAACAAGCAACGTTTAAGCCTTCTTCCCGCTCATTTCGCCCCTCACAGTCGGTATATTTTCTCTCGGGCAACCCACGAATGGACAAATGGATTCCCGGCACGATTGTTACACGCCAAGGGGCTCTGCACTACGAGATTGACTACTTCGGGAAACGGTTCAAAAGACACATCGATGAGATTCGAGGACATCAAGAAAAGGGGACCGCTAATCAACCCTTTGACACAGCACACCGTGACAACGCAGAGTTCATGCAGCCACGCCGGGTGCATTTCTACGGAGATGACACGACTGCTTGCGAGATCTCTCCAGCAACTGTACCAACGGATCCGTCTACGCCACGACAACCGGAGAGCCCATTAGCAACACCAAACAGAACTCCGTCAGCGGTGGTACCCACTGGTACACGCGGGGCTCATCAGCACGCACCTCCGGCGCAGGTCGCGTTCTCTCGCCAGGTTGCAACACCGTCAAACACGCCACGACGATCCTCACGCGTCAGCCACCCGCCGGTATTCCCCGGGTTAGAAGGAGTCACGGAGAGCTGCTAGAGGATGCTTACACGCAGCGCAGAGACGAACATCCTAAGGAAGGAAGAATTGTTGTATTTGAACAGCGCACTGAAGGCGTGATAACAACTGGGTGTCTAGTAACAACGCACCCTCAGCGCACTGTCGCGGTAGTCAATCAGACTTGTTGGAACGGCTCGCCGCCTTCTCTAGTGTGTATTATCCGAGGTTTTTAGTGATTGTCGAGATTCTAATGTTATTGTGCAATATATGTGCGCTAAATGTAACTTAACAACATTCCACGAATAAAGAGATTTAATAAGCAATTTCTTAATTGTATGTTATCTTGCTATCTGAAATATATATATATTTTTTTAACTACAAATTTATTTAATTTATTTTAACGTCCTAAATTATTTTAAAAATTAACTATTTTATTTGTAAACTTATTTTTGAATCCGTGATCAGATATACATCAGTTTCTCACGCTTCGATATGTGTACATGTACTACACTTCTTGAACTGTAGTGTAGTCAGTGTAGCAATAGAAAGCAGACCTCTCACCACGTGTATTGTATTGCGCAGCGTGAGTTAATTTCTGCTTGATTATTTTTCAATCTAAATACATAAATCATAAAAATATTTGTGTACGTGAAGAATACTGCATATAATTAAAACTCAAAAGTAAGTTTTGATAAAGATTTTACTACTATTTACTCAGTAAGCGACGTCGAAAATTATCTTAACCTAACCTTGCAGCCGGAGGCTGCAGCGGTGCATCCGACAGACCCGATCACCGACAGCGAGGCCGAGTGAGTCGATTGGCGCTCGGCGCATCTGATTTACGTTTCAAATAAGAGCACGACAAATACCTTACGTTTTGATTTTCCGTTTTTGTTTGTTTGTTGCGCGTAAGGATTTACTTGATTTTATTTTCTTCTTTTGCGTGCCACTTAGGCAAACATATACAAATATATAATCATAATACTCACCGCGTTATCGAAAGACTGATTTTAGGTCATAATTAATTAGATTAACATATAGATTTACATGTAGATTAAGATTCGCATTTTTTTTGGGGTTTTCCCCTGAGCGTTCGTTTATTGTCTAATTTTATCTTGCGTGATTACACGCACAATAGTATATTGTTAAGTAGGGGAAGAAACCCGTGATTCAGCGTTAATTACGCGGAAGCGTATACCGTTACGCCCGTTGCTGCGCGTAGAGGCGGATCAGGCGCGACGTGCTTAATGATCGCGTAAATACGAGCCGAATGCGTGTCAGCGGACACCGTGATCGCGGTTCCGACAAAGTTCGACGCCTGTGCTGAGTGGACACTGCACAGACGTTATCTGAGTTAACGAGCATCACCAACGTGTTCATTGGACGTCGAATAAGACGTAAATAGCGTTCCCTGAGAATTCTAACCTCTGTGCAACCAAAACACTGCACAGACCTCGTGCGAACAAGCGATCGTTGGCAATGGCCTACCGAGGTCCCAGTTGGCGCAAATACCGAGTTTCACCCTGATCCGACCTGGGCGCAGCCGATATCCTGCACAAGCATCTTCTTCTGGAACAAACGACAGGGATGACTTCACTAGGTCCCGAGGAAGCCCGCGGACCGAGTCCCGCCGTTCCACGGACCCTGTGCAACAAAGTCACTGCACAGACCTTCCCCGAGGAAAAGACTGTTATAGGTGCGTTCGCGAGGGTCTAACAAGCGTGTCCATCAAGGTCCCGCTCTAGTCCGACGATTGTGCAGGAAGATCACTGCACAAAGTTCGAAAGTAAAAATAAATGTTCGGAGGATCCTTAAGGGATGCTAAATAGCATAGATATCGCGTTGCCGTTGAGATTTGACCGTAGTGCAACAAACTTCCTGCACGAACGTCATCGCCGGGAAAACGCGTCATTTCCCATGATATTAGTCGATAAGGATCAACTGTGATAAGAAGCGATCATTGTACGTCAATAAATGACGAAATTGCGTCGTACCTGTGAAGTCATGTAAAATCATGTAATAAGTCATATATGAATTCTCAAAGATATATCCAGAGATACGTTTCCAGCATTTACGAAGATACAATAGACGATCGTACGACATTCCTGCGTGTTTGTCAGACTTGTTTGTCGGTTATGATCAGGCGATGATCACGTGACACGGCTGACGCAATACCAGGAGTGGGGGTACTGCGCAGATGGGGACGTGCGACGCAGCGAGCGAGCGCTCGAGGTCAGTCTGTCGGGAGAGCCGGTATAGATAACACGTTTCAATATACAACCGAAATTCTCATTGCAACCGATGCGACCCGCGTACGGAGCGATATCCGCGAGTTCGCGAATAAAGTATAGTTCTGCGATACTCAACTTTGGTGCGCGATTTATGCGTAATAGTGGACAGTCCGCCGGGAGAGCTCGTACAGCTAACACATTTTGACATATAATAAAAGTTCTCATTACAACCTGGGATTCCCGCGTACGGAGCGATATCCGGGAAATATCACGTATCGGTGATAGCGCGTGCGACACATGTGAATAGTGCGAAGTTTCACATCCGTATACGAAACAAAGGACAATCACGCGGAGGAATACGATATATTCTCACAACGACCGGTGACACCCATGTTGCGGACGAAAATTCGTATTTATTCGAAAAATGTCAATTTTACACGCGACACGAGAAATTGTGATATACGATAGTGGTGATACACCAAGAGTGTCTGTAAATCATCGTTGATCGAATTGAATGACTATTTATTCGAAATTTACTGAATAAATACATTGTTATACAAAGTGATATCCTGAGTGTCTGAAATCATTCGACGATATCCTGTGACCATTCCTGAGGCACCTTTCAAGCGGGAGATCCCTCGATTATTGATATTCCTGCGGAAATTAAGTGCAAGTAAATGCACATTGCTTGCGTCATAAGCATACGGTATACGATACTTACCTGTGATTCTGCGACGATCCCGTGGGTACATCCGTGACGATCCAGTGGTCCAGCATCGTTGGTAGTAAGCGGCTTCTACGAAGGAGGTCCATCCACGACGAGACGAAGAGCGGCCAGCAGCAGTCCGGAACACCTAAAACAGAGAAAAAAGGGAATTAGTCGACAGATACGGTTAGTAGTATACTTACCTTTCTCGGTTTAACGGGTAAAATCGAGTGGCGACCGTGTTTCACAAATTTTCAAGATTTTCGGAGATATTGATGAATGAGTCGTATCACGCGTGACCTTGCAGCCGGAGGCAGCATCAGCGACAGCATCGGCTCAACCGCCAACCGAGGTAGGTCACCAAGACCAGGACCTGACCGTTCCAGCGCCCGTTCCGAGGGCCTTGCCCTGAATCATAGCCAGTGAGACGCTGCAGGGCGAGCAACGACTCAGCCTCCCGAAGAAGGAGGACCGACGCGAGTAAAATTCTTGCTTCGCGGCGGACAGCGTGCGCGGCGCGTAGGCGCAAAATTCTTCTTGTTCTTTTCCTACCGTTTTTTGGATGCGCGATGATTTTGTTCTTTGATCTTTTTTATTTTACACACGCTGTATCGCGTTTAGAACCACGTATAATACATATATATAGTATTTGTTACGTTCGCTCTTAAGTTTTTCACTTTTCTTTCGCGTAAGATCACGTTACATAGTATAAGGCATTCGTTAAGTTCATAGTCACATAGAGATATAGATATAATGCGATAAACGCCACGCGAGGCGAAACAAGTTACATTGATACAACGTCCGATATAGTTTTGTATCAAATAAAAGTTTATTTTGGTTTTCCCAGATCCCAAGTTATTTTTCATTGCTTATACCTAGATGTAAGTGGGGAAAACCCGTGATTCAGCGTTATCGAGCGAGGGCGTAATTAGTTGCATGCATCCGCGCATGTTGTAACGAAGATGACACGGTGTGCACAAAAATCGAACGATAAACGACTTTCATGAATTTTAACACCGTGATGACTTGAGTTGACACCGATTAAAGCCGGAAAAGTGATTTTCGCCTGTTAACGATTTCCGTGCACCGAGATACGTGCATAAACGTCTTCTGCGGGAGAAGAGTGTACAGAGGGCAATTATGAGTCACGAGGTACACGCCTCACGTGTCCCCGTGAAGATCCGTTGAGTGTGCAACAAGATCGTTGCACAGAGCACTTCTCCTGGAGGAAACGTGTTTAACGTGTGTACTGGGTGTCAGGAGACACGATTATGGGGTTCGCGTCAAAGTCCAACGCCTGTGCAATAAAGTTCGTGCACAGACAACTCTCGCGATAAATATCGATAGATTCGTGCTGATTGGGCACCAACAAAGCCAGAGATCATGATTTTGAAGAAATTCACCGACTGTGCAACAAAGTTGATGCACAGAGGTTATGTGACAAAATGAACGTTATATATGGCTTCGGGGGACGCCGAATAGTACGGGTATCAAGGTTGCGTGCTGATTCGACGGTCGTGCAACAAAGTTGTTGTACGAGCCGCGTGGGGGAAAAGCAACGATACGAGCGTGTTCGAGAGACGACGAATAGCGTGTATATCGCGGTCTTGTTCGATTCCGATGCCTGTGCAACAAAGTCCGTGCACAGACGTTCTATAGCGAAATAAATGTTATGCGCGTCTTAATGAGACGCCGAGGAACGTAAATATCGTATTTCTATTAAAATTTAGTCTTCGTGCACCGAGACTCCTGCGCGAACGTCATCGCCGGGAAAACGCACGATCTACGTAATCAACCGACGTTGACGAGCACGCATGCAATGTCGAGTCGCGAAATTCCATCCTGAAATGTAAATTTCCGAAAATGGCATTATCGCGCATATCGAAAGTCATATGAAATATTTCGGAATTATAGTCGAGCATTTTCGATCGAGTTGAATCGTTGTAGAAACCACTCGCACATTCCTGCGTGTTTGTCAGACTTGTTTGCGCGAAACGTAGTTGCCGACACGCGGCGTTCACGTGACGACTTGTGAATAACAAGAGTGGGGGTAACCGCCGCAGAGGGGGATGAGCCCAGCGGAGCGCGATAGCTCGAGGCAGTCCGTCGGGAGATCTCAAAGTGCTAACACGTTTCCGATACTCTGTGTATTCGCGAGCAATCTCGAGTGTCTCGTTACAACCGTCGAGGCCCGCGTACGGAGCGATATCCGGTATATTGCGAATTCGAGAAGATTCGCGATATCGAAACTTTTGTGCGCGATTTGTGCGTACGGGAGTCGATCGGGAGAACGCGCAGCGAGAACACGTTTCCGTTACTCGGCCGTGTGCGAACGTTCTCGTATACCACCAACGACATCCGCCAACGGAGAGATATCCGAAATTGTTACGCGAATAGTAGTGCGATCGATCAACTTTGAACATTTTCGTGTTTCGATAACCGAATACAACACCAAGGACAATCTATCGGGAGAGTCGTTAGGAATTCTCGATACAACCGTAGATACCCGAGTGCGCATCGAATACCGAATTAAATTAAGTTTTCTCGATTTAACGCGAGACACGCGAACTGTGATAACCGATCTCAATGTAACACCACGCGAGTGTGATAAACCATTGCGAATTGAACTGTAATGACAATTTATTCGATATTACTGAATAAATATATTGTTATATATACCGGGTGTACCTAAACTAGCGATAAATATTTTAATGACAAATACTTTGTAACATTTTAAGACAAAAATTTGAATACGAAGAGAATCCGGAATGCTCATAAAACATGTTGTGCTATCTAAATAAGATCTACCTTGAATCAACGTTGGGAATAATATCTTTGAATTGCTTCATTATATTATTTCTGACTAATTGTGAGTTTTGTAATTATTTTTTTACTTTATATTTCTTGTCAATAATAATAAATCACGTCTTGAAATGTCGTCATTAATCCGTGAAATTAGTCCGTCATTTTCCCTTCACTTTCACGTCATTTTATTCGTCATTTTTGGTCAAGTTGTGAACGTAGTCAAATTCTAACATCATTTTGACGTAGGTATGCCACCTGGGAGATTTCAAATTACCCTTTTCTTCCGATTGATAATAGAGAAGTACTTTTTCATTATCTAAAGCTCCAATCTTAAGAATATAACGAGATTTAAATCCATCATCGGCAGTGAACACAAACGTTATGGAATCCGGCTGGTCGGGTTCCCATGCTTTTAATGAGAAATGTATGCCTTCTGTACGATATTCTGGCAGAACATATAAACGTCGTCCAATGCCGTGTCCTTTTACGAAAAATGTACATTCTTCTATGTGGAATTAATAGAATGGATATGAATTTATACCATTAATCGATTATACTCTTTCTGTAACTTTTGCAATTTTTGTAATTTCTAAGCATAGCTATAGGTTAATTAGAAATTCTAAAAATAGAAAAAAACGCACTTTAACGTGACACAAATACGTATTCTTAATGCATATGTATATTGGAAGCAAACAATTCTTATTTCTAACCCTTTTTCTTCTTTTACTCTGTAGCATGACAAAATTCAATGTACCTAATATGACCTTTGGAAACAAACTATTTGCTGTCTGATAGGTGTCAATTTTGAACTTGCTTTAAGTAGCCTAGACCTTATTCTGATAAACGATGGAAGCCATATGTATATATATATAATAATAGAATCGATAGTCTTAGACTGTACCTGGTAAAAAATTTTTCTTACATAATTATAAGATAATCATAAAATTATAAAATATACAAAATTATGTATAAGCTATTATATAATTTTATTATTATTTTTTTATTATTATTTGCTGGCGACGCGAAGCTCCATATTCGTTCTATTATATAATTATTGTATATAATTTTATATGACTCCTATACAGGTTGTTTATATGAAAAGTTTCCACCTCTATATCTTCTAAAATATGCGTTGTATGAAGCAACCAACAACGCAGAACTACGCCAACTGTTACTATTTCATGTTAAAGTATTCAGCAAAAAACAGTTTCCTTACGTTAACTGTCCTTCGCTGAATAGTTTAACATGAAATAGTGACAGTTGACGTAGTTCTACGTTGTTGGTTGCGGCACAGTTGCTACTGTGCCCGTTTGATTTTTTCAGATTAAAAATTTTTTAGAAGTAAAACATAAGAAATGTTTTACTATATTTACTTTTAAGTTCTCAATAATTGTTCTTTTTTGGCAATTTATTATTAATCATTGGCAACTTATCTAATTTCATTATATTCTTCAGTCTTTCCTCCCCCTATTTTATATATAATTCTTCAAAATTTGGTTGATTATTTTTTGAGTTAGGAGAGCGTGAAGCACAGTGGCTCACTCTGTTTTCAGTGAGCATATCTTCATAGTTTTTGGCATTTACAAACTATTTTTTACTTTTTTTAGGTCATTGTTTAAAGTAATATATTTTAGAGTTAAAAAATAAATATCACTAGACTGTTTCTTGCTGTATATATTTGTAGGTGGAAAATGTGTCATGCGCATTTGGAGATTAGGACGGTGAGAAGGAAAGTGAGGGGAGAAAGACGTAAAAGGAGAGAGGAGGTAAGGAAACGGCGAACGGTACTGGGGCGCTGCTACGTGCGCCACTAATAATCTAGAGCAGAGATGGTGGCCCGCGGGCGCGTCGGAGGTACTACAGCGAGAGAGCGTCGCGACAGGAACAGCGGAGAGTTCGGGACGGTGTGAGTGTCGACCGCGGAGCGATTTGGCACTACTACGGGACGTCGAGGCGAGAGTTTTCGAACGCACTTGGCAACACATGCGTCGTTTGAGAGTTGGTGATGCGCTTCAAGCTCACGCTGAGAGAATCGAGAAAAAGCGAAAGAAGAATGAAGGGAATAAAAAGGTGAGAACTTGAGAAGAGTGGAGTGCGAATGAAGAAACGACGAAGGAATCGGTGAGAGAGGAGCGAGTAGCCGGATCGGAAAGAAAAGCCGGGTCGGAAGGAGGAAGCTAGGAAGAGCGAGAGAGCGTGAGAAAGGAGAAGTTGAAAGGAGGCACGGACGCAACCAGGAGGGGGCGAGAGAGTTGGTGGAGAGAAAAGGGTGAGAGAAGGGGCGGGCAAGCGGAAGTACGAGATTGAGGGGAGTGAAGAAGAAGGTCGGCGAGCCGGACGGAATGGGGAAAAATAAGAAAGGAGTGCAGAGGAGGAAAGAAGTTGAGAAGGGCACACAAAAGTAGGCGAATTGGCGAAAACAGTTGAGAGAAGAGACCAAGAGAGATGGAGTTTGAAGAAGAATAAGATAAAAAGGAGCTGTTTGACAGGGGTAAAAAGATTCCTAAATGGAAAGTTGGAATAGATGAAGATCGGACGAACGTAGAGAGAAGGATGAGATGGAAGATGCAGGAAAGGCGAGGATAGAGAGAAAGGAGGGCAAGGAAGTCAGAACGGATAACAGGAGAATATGGGTAGAGGGAAGAGAGGTGAAGTGGGACAAAAGAAGCGACAAGTGGAGCGAGGTGTAGGTTTGAAGAAGACAAGGGGGATGGCAAATAGGTAAGAGTATGAGGGTCGGAAATGAATTGGAGAACACCGAGGAGAGGGAGTGGGTCGAAGGTGGTTTAGAGAGGGAGAAGAGAGAGGAGGTAATTAGGATCCGTCCATCCATCCATAGTCTTTCGTTCGTTACCAAACATCGTGACTTCCTCATGACGATTCATGGGAAGTTTTCTTGGGGTATTATTTACGCAGTAAGGGTCCCTCTCCTTTCTGCGGGATATGGGGGGAGACCCCCCCCCCCAATTGTTATGTGTGCCCACACATAACAGTTGTCAGTTACTATTATTAGGTAATTAGGAGGCGAGGGGAAATGTTAGGGAGAGATTTGAAAGTACTTTTGTCTTTTAAAAGTTTATATGTGCAGAAAAGTGCAGAGAAGGGAGTTGGAGCGGAAAAAAGAAGCTGGGCCCGTATTCTGTTCCTGCTACCGACAACTATCAGAGTCGATAAGCGTCGTTGTGCAGGTTTTTTATATCGTATAAAAGCTGCGCCGACACTGTTAGCGACACCAATAGTCGTCGGTAGCAGAAACAGAATACGGGCCCTGGTAGCGTGGAAAGAAATAAGAGATAGACATAGAGACCGGAACGAAGTCTGGGCTGGTGGCTCCCACGAGGCTAGGCAGTTGGAGAAGGCAGAGGGAATTTGGTATAAGGGAGGGGGATGGGGAGGAGGGGATATAGGATGTAAACGGTCGCTCGTGGCCAGGTCGGGAGAACGTATGACTATTATGTTTGTAAAGAGAACGTGCGTCTCTACAAAACGCCTTTGTAAACCCCATAGGGGAAACAAATAAATACCTAATTGATATTTAATTTAAGAAAACTAGTTTTATTAATCATTTATTAATCCTATCTCTACATTTAACAATTAAAAATTGAAAATTTCAAATAATCGAATAACTAGTAATTATAACAAAATCTTAATCCTAAATAATCTTAATCCTTAATCTTAATCCTAAATTGATAAAAAATATGAGGGCCACATTGGTTCATAGTGTTTAAGTTTCTCCCGTGTGTAGATCCTTTTCTTCTTTCTTAGCAGCTTTTTGGTATCTTTCCTTGTTTCCTTGTATTCTTCCATTCTACTTCTTGTTCCACTGGTGAGGAGTCTCTGCCTGGTGACATTTTTACGTCTAATAGCTTCAGCACATTCTTTGTCATACCATGGACTCCGTACCCCGCGTGGTTTCTCACCTAGTACCCTTTCGGCTGCCTGCATTATGCCGTCTTTCAGTCTCTTTCATAACTCATCCACATTTTCTTCCTGCTGCCCGCTACCAGGTGTTACATTGCTCTCCGCCGTCTCTCTAAATTTGTCGCTTACTTCTTCGTTTCTTAGTAATTCATTGTTCCATATCTTGGTCCTGAGTTCTCTCGTTTCCCTCTTTCTGTGTATTATTTTGGTTCTTACTTTGGCCACCACCAGAAAGTGATCAGAGTCCACGTTAGCTCCTTTTTTTGTTCTTACACATCTGTTATATGGGTTGCGTATCTTTTATCCACTAGAATGTGGTCAATCTGGTTTACTGTTTGTCCATCAGGTGATATCCATGTGCCTTTGTGAATTCTCTTGTGCGGGAACCAGGTGCTAGATATGTAAAAATGTCAGAATTATAGAGCTTTAACACTTACAGCACATAAAGTGTCCACGTATAACTAGAAGATATATACGAGAACTCACTGGGTGAGTATCAGTGCGGATTCAGGAAGAATAGGGCAACCACGGACCAATTATTCACTATGAGGTGTATACTGGAGAAACTGTGGGAATATAATATAACTTCGTATCACCTCTTCCTTGATTTGAGCACAGCATATGGCAGCATAAAAAGAAAGAAAATGTGGATAGTGCTAGAAGAACTAAGAGTACCAGATGAGCTGGTACAGGTATGTAAAATTATGACGTCAGGATCCAAAGGAAGAGTCCGGATCAACGGTGAAACCTCGGAAACATTAAATATAGATAAAGGAGTCAGGCAAGGCGATGGGCTGGCTCCGGTGCTGTTTAACCTGGTACTGGAAGCAGTCATGAGAAGAGCAAACATTAGAAGAAACGCCACACTATTAAACCACAGCTACCAGATTCTGGGCTATGCGGACGACCTCGACATGGCAGGGAGAAACCTAAAAGCAGTCAGGGAGATTTTCGAGGCATGGAAAGTAGGGCTCCAAATTAATGCAAACAAAACTAAATTTATGGTAGTATCAAGGTCCCAGGAAGCAAAGAGAAAGATTGGACACAGACTTATCATAGGGCAATACTCTTTTGAAGTAGTCAGCGAGTTCACTTACCTAGGCTCAGTTATATCAGAAGACAACAATGAAGCGGCAGAAATCAAGAGAAGAATGGTCAAAGCCAACAGAGCATACTTCAGCCTCGCGCCACTACTCAGGTCTAAAGAATTATCAAGAACAACCAAAATAATAATATATGAAACTCTTATTAGGCCTATCATAACATATGGAGCGGAATGCTGGACGCTGAGGAAGACTGATATGGTAAACCTTGGAGTTTTTGAGAGGAAAATACTGAGGAAAATATTTGGAGCAAATAAAATAAGTGAAAACGAGTACAGGAGAAAATCTAACAACGAGCTATACCAACTCTTCAAGAACACAGACGTTGAATCATACATTAGGATAAGCAGACTAAGATGGCTAGGCTATGTGAATAGAATGGAGGAGCTGAACCCATGTAGGAGGGCGCTGTTTGGCGACATACACAGCGTTAGACCTAGGGGAAGACCAAGAAACCGCTGGTGGTGCTCAGTCCTGGAGGACATAAAAGCCCTGAGAGTAAAGGATTGGAGGCGGAAATCGGGGGACCGCGAGATTTGGAGGCAATATCTCTATGAGGCCAAGGACCCCTTTAGGCCCGTTATGCCGTAGAAGAAGAAGAAGATTGGTTCATAGTTGGGTCACAG
Source organism: Harpagoxenus sublaevis (assembly GCA_030770355.1). NCBI lineage: Eukaryota > Metazoa > Arthropoda > Insecta > Hymenoptera > Formicidae > Harpagoxenus > Harpagoxenus sublaevis. Next base: position 28,963 of record JASTWR010001398.1, read on the forward strand.
TGGATTGTGATTCACTGCACCCCACCGACCGTTGATCCAATGTGCCCCATTAGTACCTACAGAATTTATAAATAAAAATACAAAAATATACATATAAAATATCTAGCAAATTCAACGTACACAACTTGTAAACAAATCTGTAGACACTAAAAATGCTAAATTACATTAAAATTTATTACATAAAAATTAAACTACACAAAAATAATACAAAAGTACAAAACAAATACAATATTAAAAAAAAAGTTTTCTACTTAATTTATTACAGGCCCTCTGTCACACGTATACACTCATCGGTGGCGTATCGGTCACTGGTTTGACAAGTAATGACACGAATCGTAATCTATGTGCTTGAAGAGCGATATTTCTAGACCTAATAACCAATGATCCATTTACCCTTTGAGCCACTGTGCCCCAAGCTCCCTTATATATGTACAAGCGAAAAATTTTTCTAATTCAATAATGTATATTTTTCAGTTTTTTCTACCCCTATCTATATATATAAAAACACATGTCCTGACTGACTGACTGACTCATCAACGCCCAGCCCAAGCCCCTAAACCTAGAAACATGAAATTCGGGGAGTATATTTTTTTTATGACATAAACACCCAATAAGAAGGGATTTTTAAAAATTCGACCCTTAAGGGGGTGAAAAGGGGTAAAATGTGTTTCCACGGATTCGTCAATATCTCTTAGGCCCGATGAGATATCGACTTGGTTATTGCTTACAAAGGTTACCCATACAAATGCTTAAAAACATAATTCAGGATTTTGCCCTAATCTATCTATATATATAAAAACAAATGTCCTGACTGACTGACTCATCAACGCCCAGCCCAAGCCCTTAAACTTAGAAACATGAAATTCGGAGAGTATATTTCTTTCATGACATAAACGCCCACTAAGAAGGGATTTTCAGAAATTTGATCCCTAAAAAGTGTGAAAAGGGGTAAAATGTGTTTTCACGGATTCGACAATATCTCTTAGGGCCGATGAGATATCGACTTGATTTTTGTTTACAAAGGTTACCCATACAAATGCCTGAAAACATAATTCAGAATTTTGCCCTAATCAACCTCTAAAAAGGCAAATTTAGATTCAGGGGTAAATTACAGAACCATTTGTATCTTCTGTAAAATAAAATTTCTATGTATTTTTCTTTCGGTTTTTATACTCAGCCCAATAATTATTTTTGAAAAAATAACTTCCGCTTCCTTATTCCACAATAAATTTATTAACAAAAATAATTTTAAGGGTAGGGGAGAGTGGAAGAATTGCAAACATCTATAGGATAAGTTAGATAAAGCCGACAATTATTGATCAATTATAGAAGTCTTTACTTTAAGGGGGTACTATAGTGTAAAATGCGCTTTTTTTCGGGATTTTTTTACAAGAAACCAGTGAAAATTGTTAATATTAGCTTTTTATGTATATATTTTATTATCTTTAGAGAACATAAAAAATATTTTTTGAAGTTGAATTAATGAATATAAATATTAATTAAACCCTATCGAATACATGGCAAAAAAAACGGTGCCCATGATTGCGCCCATTCTGGTTGTCTGAAACAAAAAATTCAAAAAGATTCTTAATTAGTATGAGTTTGGCTATAGCAGAACTAGAATGGGTATAAAAAAATTGAAAATAAAAAAAATGGCGGCACTTTGAAAATTTAATACGAATTTTCTTAATCATTCAAAAGCTGCCAAAATTGTAAATAAATTTTTTTTTTACTGAATTCTAGTTCGGTTATAGCGACACACCTGCTGAGGATGTACACAAAAGCCGGATTTGATCGGTTAAATAGATCTTGAGATATCTTGGGCACCAGTTCAAAAAACATGGTTTAGAGAAAAACGCGTTTAAAGTTTTGCGCACCGTTTCTAAAGGATCTTTTCTTACGAAGTTTAATCTGCCAGTCCAGGACCATACAGGGGACCTTCCTCATGCTCAAAGAAGTCCTGCTCAGAAACCGTTAGACCCCTCTTTAAAACTAAACACCTACGAGACCTATCGAGACAAAGCTATTGCTTGTCTCCCGCTGCGGTCGGCACTGCGCGCTGTGAGCCGCTCCCTTTAAACCGATTCAACTTTGTCAATTTTATGAATTTAAGCAAATCCCTTTACAGACATATTTTTCCTCAAGAGACACGGTAGTGTCTCGCGCCAAGTACGCGCGGAGCGAGACAGCCGTGGTTCTATATACGCGACGCGACAAGTTGCGAGTACCCGAGATTTTTAGATCTCGATAACCAGCGAACGGATCAAGTTCTAACTAGGCTTATCGTAAAGCTTGGACCAAATTTATATAAGAAAAGTGTTTTTATTTTTCCGCTTCGTGTTCTACGAGCGGAGATATTGCGATGCAAAACTCAAAGCTGAAAATTTACAATTAAGAAACGTCGACGTTCTCCATTTGCTTCGTTCGCCACGGCGCGCGGCGGCACCACTGTCGTGTAACTTTCACCTTCTTGACGTTTGCGGCGGTATTTTAGAGCAACAAAGTGTCGCTAGCGGTGCACTTGGTGTACTGAGTGCAGTCGCACCTCCGGCGCCCCGCGGCCCGGCGGTGTATGACAGCGCGGAGCGAGATAACCTACGCGGCTGGATCGACTCGGGCTTTGCGCGATTCGGGAGTGTGTGTGTAGTGAAAAACGTTCAAGTCCGGCTCGCCGAGCCGGACTCGCGAGTTAAACTCGTACAAAAATAATGGGCCGCTTTAGACGTCCGCGTCGTCGAGAAATATTCCGTCCGTGTCGAGGTTATGATGCTTATCTGTAACGTCGGAAAATTGAGATAAACATAACCGTGAAGCGGCCCATACTCGTCGCGAGGCCGATTCGGCTCGGTTTCTAGTCATTTGTGGGTGGGATGTCACGAGCCGGGTACGGCGTCCGACGAGCCAAATTTCGGGACTATTCGGCAGTGTGTGTGTGGTGAAAAACGATGGGCCGCTTTAGACGTCCGCGTCGCATCGTCGAGATTAGATCAACGGGATCAACGTTTATAGAATCGAGACTATTCGGGAGTGTGTGTGTGTGTGTGTGTGTGTGTGTGTGTGTGTGTGTGTGTGTGTGTGTGTGTGTGTGTGTGTGTGTGTGTGTGTGTGTGTGTGTGTGTGTGTGGTGAAAAACGGTCGAGTCCGGTTCGCGAATCAAGCTCGCCGAGTCGGACTCGCAAATCAAACTCGTACATGTTATGGGCCGCTTTAGACGTCCGCGTCGTCGAGATGTATGTAAACATAACCATAATGCGGCCCATACACGTCGCGAGTCCGGCTCGGCTCGGTTTCTGCTCGTTCGTGGGTGAGATGTTACGAGACGGGCTCGGCGTCCGACGAGCCAAATTTCGGGACTATTAGAGAGTGTGTGTGTGGTGAAAAACGTTTGAGTCCGGCTCGCGAATCAAACTCGTACATGTTATGGGCCGCTTTAAACGTCCGCGTCGTCGAGAAATAATCCGTCCGCGTCGTCGCGTCCGAACACTCCGAACGAAGTGCAGTGCTGGAGTGACAGAGTTCGCGCCTTGCGGATGGCTGGTTCCTGGGATACACCCTGTGCGAGGGTCGCGAGGTTATACCTATCGTACGTATTGCTCTTTCTCGCGGTCACGCTCGCGTTCTCCTCTCGCGTTCTCTCTCTCTCTCTCTCTCTCTTTCTCTCTTTCTCTCTCTCTCTCTCTTTTTCTCTAATAATGACTATCAAATATATCTGATGAAATTAAATCCAAATATTTTTTGTATTATAACACAAAAATTATATCTGACAGTGACATCCTTAATTAAATGTGCAGTGTAGTTTGTCTTCTAAATTATTAATTGCCTTATTTTGTTAACAAACTTTACTATACATATATTATCTACTATGACATTCTGCCAATAGCATCATACATGCCAAATTCTGTATCAAATCTGTTTTTCTTTCGACAAAATTTATTTATAGCAAACACTGCATAATGTGCTCTCGACAAATTTGACTTTGCCTAATATATTCATATTTTGTCTTAATTTTTTAATGATTTATAAATTTATACAAACTACACTGCACATTTAAGGATGTCAAACTCTCAGATATAATTCTTGTAAGTTATAATACAAAAAATATTTACATTTGATTTTATCAGACATAAATGTCGATGTCGATAGACATTATGGCGTTTGATGTATCTATAACAAAAAGGGGTGATATCCGTACAAAATTACCTTTTACAAAATGGTAAAAAAAAGACGCCAAGCACGCGTGGTGTACCTTGAAAAAATCGAAATAGTTATCTTTGTACCTCAAAAAAATCCATGTAATATCTTTACCTTAAAAAAACCAAAGTAATATATTTACCTTGAAAAAATCGAAGTAGTTATCTTTGTACCTCGAAAAAATCCAAGTAATATCTTTACCTTAAAAAAACCAAAGTAATATATTTACCTTGAAAAAATCGAAGTAGTTATCTTTGTACCTCGAAAAAATCCAAGTAATATATTTACCTTGAAAAAATCGAAGCAATATATTTATTACAAAAAAAAGAAATGATATTATTAAATTATGCGCCAATAAAATATATATTATATCGAAAAATAACTATTGTTCTCTTAAAAAATGTATTCCCATTAAAGTGAAAAAATTAATATAAAATGTGAAAAATTTTAGTGAAAAAAACTTGGCGCTGTCAAATTTTAAAATATTTAAAAGCAATAAATAACTAATGTAAAATATTAAATTAATAATTACAATGTGAATGTAGAGACTTTCACGCATTAATTTAAAGTACTTTTTCCATTTATAGAAATTGTTTCATTAATATATATTATTAGTTTAGCAGCGCCAAGTTTTTTTCACTAAAATTTTTCACATTTTATATTAATTTTTTCACTTTAATGGGAATACACTTTTTAAGAAAACAATAGTTATTTTTCGATATAATATATATTTAATTGGCGCATAATTTAAAGATATTATTTCTTTTTTTTTTTAATTTTCAAGGTAAATATATTACTTTGGTTTTTTTAAGGTAAAGATATTACTTGGATTTTTTCGAGGTACAAAGATAACTACTTCGATTTTTTCAAGGTAAATATATTACTTCGATTTTTTAAAAATAAATATATTACTTTGGTTTTTTTAAGGTATAACATATACTTTGAGAAAATAAAAAAAAATTCCGATTTTTGAAATTTCTACACTAAAGTACCCCCTTAAATGATACTCCAATTATTTGGCTTTAAATTACAATAATTAATATTTATAAATTATCAACATAAACTACAGAAACAAAGAGCTAAACCTTGCCATTCGGAGTTACCCGCCGCACGCGGGGCAATGCCGAATTGTAGCTGGGATAATTATGAACGGGTTTTTCTTATTACAATTATAATTTATGTTGATAATCTATAAATATTAAGTCGTAGATATTTTTTTTACAACAATCTTCTCTTTTTTACTTTTTTATTAAATGTTACATATATTTCAAATTTCACTTCATAGTTTTTCTACATCAACACGCTTCGCTTTATTCAAACTATATATACAATTCTTTCTTTATTAGTTTTCATTTACTTTTGTGAATTCCTTTGCAAAGCACGGGTACTATAATATTATATCAAAAAACCAATTTTAAAAAAACAACAATTTATAAACAAAAAATGTATACACAGAAGTATTATAATTTTATTGTTTTAAAGTAACAAACATCTATGAATTTCAAATTCTATGCACAAATGTCTACAAACTTCATGTAAGGTAAAAAAAACAAATAAATAAAGAAGGGGGTTAAAACTAAGGATTGTACCTCAAATAATAAAATTTCCAAATATTCGTCTTCTTGAAGTCTAAAAGAATAATGTGTTATTAAATTAAAGGAAATTTTGACCTGAACATGAATGTGGTCATGTCATTCAATGGAACCACGATTTTTGATAATTACAGGGTGTTGATTGACATGGGGTAATTGTGCTAAATTTAAATTGTTTTTTGCAATAAAAGGAAAGTTTATCGGAGTCAAAATGGATTTAAAGTAATTAAATACTGTAGCGAAAAACGGGTATTATAAGCTAGTTATATATGTAATTGTTTAAAATTTGGTTGATTAGTTCTTGAGTTATATATAAGCAAAAAAAATTATGAGGAAGCAATGTACAAGTTTTTAATTTGCACGCTTTTTTATTATATATTGGCAATTTTTTCTAATTCTATTATATTTTTAAGTCTTTTCTGCCCCTATTTCATATATAATTCTTTAAAATTTGGTTGATTAGTTCTTGAGTTACATACGTTAGAATTTGCGAGGAATACGTACATACATAGAAGCCTACAAAATTTGGGTCTAATCAACCAAATTTTAAAGCATTATATATGAAATAGGGGTAAAAAAGACTGAAAAATATAATGGAATTAAAAAAATTGCCAATGATTAATAATGAATTGCCACAAAAGAACAATTATTGAAAGTGGTTGAGACTTGAGCATAATTATTTGCTTATAATTGTTTGGCTTCTTCATTGAGGAAGCTTTTTGAGACTTTCGAAAGAAAATGGGACTATATAAGCTATCTGATGACGTATTAATCATTACTCTACGATTATTAATTTCGAAGATATAAACGTTCAAAGTATGACACGTTTTCGTTGCATTTGTGCTCCCAATGTTACCGCCTACCCAACGCGGAGAAAGACGTAGTTCTACGTCAAAAATGGTTTAGATGAAAGTGGAATGATCTTAAGAGGGACATACTTTGGTCATGTTGTTTTGTTTTTAGGTGGTGGCGCTAAAAGATATGAAGGTCATTTTTACGTTTTTAAATGGAAACTCCCATTTTTGAAGTAAAACTTCTATGAGCGCGGGGGGTGATTCGGAACGGAAGTGTTACGGAAGTCGTGTTAAACGTAATTTACACGGAGCTACGTTTGGCGCTAGTCGCTGGCTTCTTTTATCGCTAACTTCTCGCTCTTTCAGAGCGAGTTTTTGTCTGACAAAGTCGCTAGCGTTAAAGCATTTACACGTTGCTGGTAAATAATATAAAGTTGCCAGCGTTTTGGAGACAATTTTGTGGAAACGACCAGTTCTAAGAGTCATGGCGTCACAGAATGATATACTTCGAGTCGTTGTTGTGCTTTGTGTACGAGCTCTTCAAGCTGAAATTCATGGTTTTGTGATAAAACAGAAAAGAAAAAGAAGAATGTGGGTACGGAAATGGATAGCCAGGAGACTAACTCATGGGGCATCAGACAATCTCTTCAAGGAACTAGCATTGGAGGATTTAATCGCGTATCGTAAAGTATTGCGATTAACGTGCAAGAAATTTGAGGAGCTCTTGAAGAAAGTACATCCACTTATTCAGAAAAAGGACACTTTAATGCGGCTTGCTGTTCCATCCTGGACTAAGCTGGAAATTACTCTTCGATATTTAGCCACAGGGGACTCCTATCAGTCCTTGGAGCTGCTGTTAGAGTTCCAGCCTGCACCATTTGCAAATTTCTGCCAGAAGTTCTTGATGCAATCAAACAAGTGTTGTGGAACTACACCTAAAGGTGTCTTAATAAATTTATAAATTATTTAATTTTTTTAAGGAGACACAATCGTGGGTTTGACGAAAATCTACGATTGTGTCTCCTTAAGATTATTATTTATGTTATTATTTTAAAATAAATAATAATTTTTTGAGAAAGAAAAAATATGACTGAGTGAGGAAATACTTTTTTTACATTTTTATTTTTAATTAAGAGCCACTTTTCCATGCCAAAGGGTGATAATGCAGATGTACTTTTAAATACGATGTATACCAAATTTTAATGGGAAAATTATCTTGTATTATAGTATTATACACACACACACACACACACACACACACACACACACACACACACACACACACACACACACGCACGCACGCACGCACGCACGCACACACGCACACACCCACACACGCACACACGCACACGCACACGCACACGCACACACACACACACAGTAATAGGAATGTTTAAAAAGTATATTTTTTGTCAGAAAAAAGAAACTTTTTTTATTTCCTTAATGGTAAAAAACTATAATATGGAGAAGAAAAAATTTTTTAATTTTTTAAATTCTTGTACTCTTAAATGAAGAGAAGAAATTTTAATGCTCCGGTTTAAAAAATACAAAGGTAAGAAGGTTGAAATAACGAACAAGATTTTTGCAAAGAAAAGTTTTTTATTGATTCACTTCAGACTTTTACAAAATAAGAAACTTCTTTCCTAATTATTAAATATGTCAACTCTGTTTTTAAACATATCATTGTTAATCTCCAATGTTATTAGCAGTTTCATTGAAATGGATAATCTGATTGGATGAAGAAGGCAATAGCGTGGTATATGAAGGGGAAAGTTGTGGTGACGGAGAGGGAGAAGGATGTAGTGATGTAGAAGAAGGATATATTAATGGAGCAGAATATATTAATAAAGGAGGAAAATACGATGATGAAGAGAAAAGATCTGGTGATACACTCAGTTGGCTGACAATTGTGAAGGGAGTAGGAGGCCTGGAGTTGTAACTGGAAACAGATGAAGGATAGCTTGATGCGTCTCGTGAAGGAGGTCGATGGTAGGGCGAATTACTTTTATTGATCTTCTCCAATGTATCACCCGGTTTGTTGAATTTTTTCTGATCAACTTCATTGTCTCTTTTCAGCTCTGGAATAATATTGTCTGTTGTCTCATCTGCGACATTGCCTTTACTCCCTTTCTTGAGAGCTTCCAAGTGCTGAATGAGCACAGAATCATCATAATTTTCAAACTCCTCGAAAGACGGCTCTTGATTCTTTTTTGCTGAATCACCACAATCATTATCCTGCCAATGAATAAAATATTTTGTTAAATATTTAAAAAATTTAAATTCTGATTTCTAATCAATTCGCGTTGTTTCCTTTTAGACACCAGCTACACCAGAAAAATGGAAGACCATAATGAAAGGATGTGAGACACGATGGAACTTTTTCAACTGCGCGGGCGCCATCGACGGAAAGCATATTCAGATAATACGCCCAGCTAATAGTGGCTCTGAATTCTTTAATTGTAAGGGAACCTATAGCATTATTTTGTTTGCTATGGTAGATGATGACCACAACTTTACATTAGTTGATATAAGAGCAAATGTTCGAGCAAGTGATAGTGCAGTTTTTAGAGATTCAAAACTCAATGAGGGATTGGAGAATAAATCAATTGGTCTCCCAGAAAATGTAGTAATTGTTGGAGATAATGCGTTCCCTCTGCGTTCCAATCTTCTGAAACCTTACAGCAGGAGATTACTCACTGAAGAAGAACTTATCTTCAACTATCGATTGTCTGCAGCAAGACGTGTTTCTGAAAACACTTTTGGTATTTTTGTATGGAGATTTGGGGTGTTCTTGTGACCAATAAACCAGACACCTGATAGGGTAGACAAAATTGTTTGGGCTGCATGTGCAATCCATAATTGGCTCAGGAAGACTTCGGCTATAACATACTTACCACCCAAATCTGTTGATGTAGAAAACACAGCTACTAGAGATATTATTCCAGGACAATGGCGAGGACAAGTAAAAGAATTTGAGGTTGTTAATCTAAAACGTTCTAAGAACTATAGATATGATGCTATTTGAGGCACTGACCGCGGTCTGTTCTGGTGTCCGACGGTGGACAGTCGGCGATTTGCGAGACACACGCGAGGAGGGTTTCGCGCCCTTGCCGCGTACACGGACTTTAGTCTGTCCGGTAATGTCTCAATAAAGTCCGCTAAGCACCTTCCGTAAAGCTGTTGAGTTGATGCAAGAAGATCCGTGTTCACGAAAAGTCCGTGTGAGTCGTCCACAATTCACCGGTTGTAATACCCCGAGAGAACTCTTACTCAAAGCGAGATTGCCGTCTTCGACCGCGTTGTCGCCGAATTTTCGAGAGACTTCCCGCCGGTCGCGCGACACAGAGTACCCAAAAGCAAGAGAGCCGCTCGCCACACTATCGATAGATTGACCGGTCGGGCGGCGCCGCGCGTCGGGCCAATGAGCAGCGAGGTAACACGAGGTGTCACGATTTATGCAACATTCTGCCCGTCTTCTGCAACAGCGATGGAGAATGTTGACTGGATGCCGCTGACGTTGAGTCCGAGTAGGTGGAAGGTTGATCCGATGAGACAGGAAGGACCGTGGCGATACTGTGTTGATGATGGCCAGTTGAGTTCGGATAAGAGAGGGCACATGGTCTGAACTTGATCACGGTCTCTATTTAAACCAAAAGAATCGTAAATTTTTCATACGTCCAGGACGAGAAAAGTCGTAAATTTTTCACAGGTTAAGACCGTCTCGTCGATCGTTCGCCGTAGGTGGTTCTGGATTGAGTTGACTGCTGATTCCCATTTGCCTCCGAAGTGAGAAGCCGCCGGGGGGTTGATCCCAGTGAACACCATCGTACAAAAAGAGTTGAAAGGGCAGCCCGAGTAGGTGAGGCGGGATCCGTGGAAGTTTAGTAGTTGAGCGAAGGGGTCATACTCTGATCCCTGGAGAATCTCCGATTAGATGAAATTGAGCACGGCCTCTGTTTGGACTAGAAGAGTTGTAAGTTCTTCATAGGTCAAGACCGTCTCGAGGTTCGTATGTGTCCTCCCCGAGGATCAATTCGATGTGATCCGGGATGAGGAGATCCGGATGCGCCAATGAAAGCCCTTGAGAGTCCGAACTTAATGAATGGCTGCCGGTGGAAGATCTTGCGAGTGCAGGACCGGTAGTGAGTGGAACCGCCGGCCGAGAGATGGTTACTCCGTGGAGGATGATGAGGCATCCCGAGTTTCAGCGCTAGTTGACGCTTCCGGTTGAGGAGTTGAGGTGTGCCGATGGAGCATCCGAGTGAATCATGGTGTGGTGCTTGTTGCCGCAATCCCGACACCTCTTCTGATTTTGGCACGCAGCAGCGTTATGTAGGCCCAAATAATTGAAGCAGAGCTGTGAATTGATGACTACATCCCGCCGAGCGTGAGCGGACATCTCCCGGAATTTTGGACACAAAACTATATAGTGCGGTCCGGCGCACAGATAACATCCAAATAAGTTGGTTCCGGAGGCTGGTGAGGTGGCCACATGAACAGTGACCGGAGACGCCTTGACGCGTAGCTTGGAGAAGCAGCTGATCTTCAGGCTTTCGAGGGCGCGTGCCCGTCCGGTGAGGAACGTTTGGAGGTCCTGATAGGACGGGGAATCCGTGGATGAACCCAGCCTAACCTCCCATGCTTCTCGTGTATGAGGGTCGAGTCGTTGAACGATGAGGTGTACCAGGAGGTAATCCGAGTGGATTGGTGATCCCAGAGAGCGCTTCCGTCGTCGTGTTGAGAAAGGCATTGAGCTATCTGGCGGACCGTGTCGTGATGATCTTGAGACTAAAAAGTCTCTCAACTTGAGCGGAGATTAGGAGGCGTTTGTTCTCGAATCTGTCAACGAGGAGGTCCCAAGCTTGGGAAAACGAATCATCAGAGACCGGCAGGTTTGAAATAAGCTGTGCAGCCTTGCCTGTGAGACTGGTCCGCAAATAATGCATTTTGTCTACGTTGGAGATATCGTGATTCTTGCCGACCAGCGATGAAAAGAGGTCGTGAAATGGCCTCCAAGCTGGGAAGTCGCCCGAAAATTGAGGAAGTGTGATTTCCGGAAGGTGACTGCGAGCTAAGGATATGCCAGATAGAGAGAGATTGGCCAACTGAGACCCGGAAAGTGGATTCGCGCGCTCCTTCTCGTCGATTTGATAGGTGAGTGCCGCCTTGACGTCCGCGTAATACTTCAAGATTTGTCGTACGTGCCGTTTTTGAAGTAGTTTTGCTCAAGTAACGAATCCACTTTAAGATCCGCGAAGCGTTCGTGGAATTGGTCGAACTTCTCCCAGTGGTTTTCCACGAGACTGAGCTTCACCAGTAACGATTGGAGAGAGAGGAGAACGACGTATCCTGAACTTCGAGCGCCACCGACTTAATACAATTAAAACAGTTCATCTGCAAGGAGATCTTAGCCGGGAGGGTCGCCATACTGACGAGTCATATATACCGCGAATATCAACCAACCCAGGCTCCAGAGATCTTTAATGCGCGCACTACTGAACCGAGAGGAGCCGATCGTACCGCAACACGAAAGGGCGAAAAACAGTATCTCGTGAGATGTGCCAGTTGCGCCGAACTTACGTGGCACACGCGTGCTGCGCACAAAATCGCGAGAGAGAAAGAGAACGCACTCCCAAGCGCGACACCGCGTACCGCGCACACGAGAAAGAGAAAAAGAGAGAGATTGATTGATTGATTGAGCTTTATTAGTCTTCTCGGCTGTTATTTACATCAAATGTCTTTACAATTCTTTACATATATTCTTTTACAATACATTCTACAATACATTCTTGTACAATATATTCTTTTAACATCCGTTTAAATTGTTCTAATTTTTCGCATTTCTTTAATTCAGTCTGTAAGGCGTTATACATATTCAAGCCTTTATAAAACAAACTTCTTTGTCCGCTTTTCGTTCTACAAAATTGTATTGCAATACTCCCGGTCTGTCTTGTTTGCCTTCCACTCACATCCCCTACTATTTCTGTCCTACTCTCTCTCTCTCTCTCTCTCTCTCTCTCTCTCTCTCTCTCTCTCTCTCTCTCTCTCTCTCTCTCTCTCTCTCTCTCTCTGGTGAGTACTGCGTGCTGCTCTGTTTGCCTGCTCTGACTTTCGGCAATCTTTGTCTCTGCCGTAAATTGCCTTCGGGCTATTTTGTTGCAGGTTCAAGCAGGTCTTTCGTTGCTTGTCAGGATAGATAAATTATCTTTCCTGTCTTGCGACTGCTGTTCCGGCAATTTCGGAGTAAAAATTTGCTTCTGATCCTAACCTCACTTTGCTTGATCAGATCTCGATTATTGTGGATCTTGCGCATGCTCCTGATTTTCTCTTCTCTGCACGCTGCTATCTCTCACACCTGATTTGCGCATAAGTTACCATCCGATTCGTGCATGTGGTGACATCTGTGGGTTTCAAGACGGGCTACCATCTGTTACCATCGGACCGCTGTACTACTGTTCTGGTTCTGCTTTTTGCTGCGGTCAACGAATTGCTTATGAAGCGTGTGTGCAATAAATGCATTAAGTGTAGAAAGACGATTGCGACTGCTTCGGTTGAGTGTGAGTGTAAGAAAACTTTTCATCGTGATTGTGTCAAGCCGTACTCCACGACCAAATACGCGGACCATTGTTGTAAGGCGTTGGCCGCTTCAATGTCCCCAACACCAACCGTGGAAATTGTTAAACCGTCTTTAGATTCTGCTGATATGGCTACTCCTGCGATCACTGTTACTCAGCCGCAACCGCAATCTCAGATCAAGTTTCGGAGCGATGTCTCAACCAGTGAGCTTTTACGTGAATTGATTGAGCAGTTGAAGACGTTGGATAAAAAATTTTCCGACTTTGTTGATTCCCAGCAGCGCACAAATAGTGAACTTTCTGCTTCAGTTAAAGCTTAGCAGCAGACAAATAGTGAACTTTCTGCGTTTGTTGAGGCTCAACTGCGAACTAACAGTGAACTTTCAGCTTTTGTCGAGGCTCAGCAGCGTATTAATAGCGAGCTCAACGTTAAGTTTGATCAGTTGACTTCTATTGCGAACGATGTTGATCATAATAGTCAACGTATTACTAACTTAGAGCAAAAGTGTGTTGCTCTTGCGAATGAGGTTCGTGATTCGGGTCGTGATCGGCGAAGTTCTCTTTTAGTCCCGTGGTCTTCGACTGAGAGGACTGAAAATATGCTTATTATTTCGGGTGTACCGGCTCAAATGTCTATTTCCCCCCTGGAGTGCGTTCGCAATGTAATTTCGACCCTCGGTGTCCCTGATTTGTCCTGCCATATTCTTGACGTCAGGGCTGTTGCTCGCAAGCCTTCGCCGGTAGCGTCTCATGACCGACCCTTGTCGGTCTCTTCCTCTAACTCATATATCGTCACCCTAGCTTCAAGTGCGGTTCGCGATATTATTATTTTGGAGAAACGAGAGCGTCGCGTGCTCAAGCAGGGTGAGATTTGCGACGGTGGTTCTGGTCGGAGCGTGTATGTCAATGAGTTTCTCCCCAAAGATAGATACGAACTGCTTCAGCAAACTAAACGTATTGCTAAAGAAAAATCTTATATGCATGTCTGGGTGAGGGGAAGTTGCATTCGTGTCAGGCACTCAGACGGTAAGCCTGTGATTCAAATTAATTCTAGCGCTGATCTCGATAAACTCGTTTGACGTGCACGATCCGACCGGTCATTGTCCGACATGTCCTCGACTTTGGTTACACATTGTGAATCCGTCTCGTCTACTCAATTTCGTGTAGCTCAGTTCAATGCTAATTTCTTTCGGGGGCATATTGACTTAATTAGAATACGTTTTGCTGCCAACTTATATCACGTAATTTCGGTATCCGAAACATGGCTACACTCTGATGTTTCTGATGCTCTGGTCGCCTTAGATGGCTATTTTCTTATTCGTAATGATCGAGTAGGTAGACGAGGCGGAGGAGTTGCCTGCTTTGTTCACGAGTCATTGAGGGTCGAAGTTATTGCCTCTTCTGCGGGAGTTGACATCAACTCCCCGGAATATCTAATTATTGCAATCCGCCTACCTAACAATGCGTCTGTATTATTTGCGTCAGTGTACAGAAGACCTAAAGGTCTCCTTTTACATGAATTTGTGGAAACACTCATGAGTGTTTCACATCTTTATAAAAACATAATCATAGGTGGAGATCTTAACTGCGACCTTCTTTCGACTAATTTTGAAGCGAATTATCTACGTGAGCTTATGTCAGGCTTATCATTGCATATTGTGCGCTCTGGCGCTACACATCACACAGCTACTTCCGACTCGTGGCTGGATATTTTTGCGGTGGACGACGGTGATAAGGTCCTGACATTTGTTAAATCGGAAAGCCCGTTTATTGCGGGTCATGATCTCATCGAATTGTCGCTGTCACTCGGTGTGAACGTAGCGATTGAGCGTAACATCCGAAGGCGTTGTTACAGAACCATTGATGCTGATGAGTTTCGAGATCATCTTTAGTCCATCATGGAAAGTACTGATTCTCTTGCGTGTATTCGGGCTATCACTGATGGTAGTTGTGTCGGACTTGATGACCGGGCTAATGCTTTTGGAGTTGATAGGCTTTGTACGGTGTTGTCTGACACTTTACTTAGTTCGCTGGATGTGTTTGCTCCTGAGCGTGTATTCGCTATCAAGAAGCCCCCTGCGCAGTGGCTTACGGTTGAACTTAAAACCCAGCTTCGTACTCGGAATCATCTATATAAGCAAGCAAAACGTTCCAATAGTTTACTTGGTTATGCCACCTACAGACTTTTTCGTAACCGGCTTAATATCGATATAAGGCGTGCCAAGAGTGAGTTTCAATTCAATTCTCTCAGAAATATCATGGATCCTGCTAAACTTTGGAGAGAACTCGCTCGGTTAGGTCTTGTAAAATCATCCTTGACTTCTCCTTTACGCTTTTTTATGCCTGATCAATTAAATTCATTTTATGTTTCTGTTTCTAACGCTCAGTTGCCTTGCTCATACGCTAACTTCATCTCTGCTATTGCACTGGTTACTCGTCCATCTCAGTGTCCAGAATTTGTTTTCTCCGCCATTACGCCTTGTATGATTTTTAAGCTCATTTCCGTGAGACCGCTTCATTCGTATGCATCAGGTTCTGATGGAATTCCGCTCTATATTTTACGTATAGCTTAGCCTATGATTTTATCGTATCTAACTTCCTTATTCAACCGCTCATTAGAAACTTCGTCATTTCCGACTCAGTGGAAGCAAGCGCTTATTCGTCCTCTTTCGAAAATTCGCATTCCAGCTTCTCCGACAGATACGAGACCGATAGCCAATCTACCTGAGTTTTCTAAAGTTCTTGAAAGGATTATTGCCTCACAGATTACTGACTACTTAATCGAGCATGACCTTTTAAATCCAAGACAGTCTGCGTATCGACCATGTCACAACACTCAGTCAGCACTGCTTCGCATTTGTGATGACATCAAAGAGGGAATTGACAAAAGACTTGTTACAATCATGATTCTCTTTGATTTTAGCAAGGCATTTGATACTGTTCCACATCTTCGTCTGCTCACTAAGCTTAAGATGATCGGTTCCTCTGACACCGTCCTTACATGGATTTTTTCATATCTGACTGGTCGTTCTCAGGCGGTAGTTGATGATACTGGCAAGCTTTCCGATTGGCTGTCTACGTCGTCTGGCGTCCCCCAGGGTTCCGTGCTTGGCCCACTTTTATTCTCTCTTTTTATCAATGATATTGGCGGAGTATTGTCGCATGCATCACACATGTTGTTTGCTGACGACATTCAGATTTATCTATCTTGCTTACCGGCTGACATTCTTTGCGGATTAGAGTTAATTTCAAAGGAT
>JASTWR010001399.1:0-45360 GCA_030770355.1 Harpagoxenus sublaevis
CGAACCTCATTTAGGGTGCGTCCCCACGGAGAAAAGAAATAGCGGAACGGAACAGTAACGGAAAAGCTATGGTGGGGGGTCAGCCAATGAGAGTAATTCCGTCTTATATCCGTTCCGCTATTTCGTGCCTTGTGTCCCCATGGCAAAAATTTTCCGGAACGGAACAGTAACGGAACGAAATTCCACGCAATTCTACGCCATTGTCGCAAACCGGTGAAGAGAGTCGCAATAACCTGTACGCAACGTGTAGTTAGTTATAATCGCTGGCCAGGTAAATAAACGCACGGGGAAGAATCCCGTTGGACGTTACGATTTTTTAAAGCTATTGTCCACCGAATATAAGACAACGTCGTCTAAAGGTAAGAAGACTGACGCTGTTTAGCATGTCGCTTACAAAAAGATGGTTTCATCAATAAAATTATATCACATTTCTTGCATTTTTAATAACAAATAGTAAATCAATGTGTTTCAAATTACTAGACGCACAGGAGCAAGTACTGGCAAACTTGGCGAACTTTGCTTATGACCCTATAAACTACGGATACATAAGGCAGCTAAAAGTAATCGATATATTTCTCAACGCCTTGTCTGAAAGCAATCCAAATTGATACGTTTCGGCATCGCTGGTCTCTGCAATTTATGTTTAGGTAAGCATATGTAGGTCATATAGTTGAAGAGAGTCATGTAACATTTGTTGCATTTTATGTAATACTGTTCTTTCAGATGCGGATAAATAAGTTATACATCCTACGTAATCAAGGTGTTGGCTTAGTATCATCGTTACTTTCTTCCGAATAAGAGGATATCTTGCTCACAGCAATTACTACCTTGATATAAAGTATATCAATTAATTTACACGACATGGTAAAGTATTCATTATATATGTATTTTATCTACCAACAAGATGCACGCGTATGTATAACAACTAATTTATTTATATATTTATATATTTTAATTTTTTAGGAACAATATAAGTGTGGATATTGCAGTTGGATATTAAAAGATGACCAACTTGAACAGCATTCTTGCTTTGCGAACGATGTATATTCATTAGTGATGGATATTGAAAGAAGACTTTTCATAACAGGTAATAAAAATTTGTAAAATTATATTGTTAATAAATTGTTTCAATTACTGTACTAATAAATTGTTATTGCAGAAAACGAGGCTAACGGAAGCAACGAAGAGAATGTGCAAGATGAATATTGGCTGGATGAGAACTTCAACGAAACTAACGAAGACAATGTGCAAGATAAAGATAGGCTGGATGAGAACTTGAACGAAACTAACGAAGACAATGTGCAAGATAAAGATAGGCTGGATGAGGAACTCATCTCAGCTGTAAAAAACAGACCCGCGTTGTACGACAGTAGTTTGCCGGTAAAACAAAGAGGAAGAAAACAAAAAGATCGCTTGTGGAACGAAGTCAGTGTACATTTAAAGGGTAAAATTATTTTGTGTATCTTTGCATTTTATCTATTAGCACTTTTATAGCACATTATTATGGTTACACATTTTATGTTGTAGGCTTACATACACCAAGTGAAGCGGAAAAGAGGTGGAATTACCTACGAGATTGTTATAGAAAAGCAAAAGTTGTTGAATGCACTTTCGGTATTTGGACTGGCAGATGGAGAATTTTTCGAAGGCCTCTTACAACAAGTGTTGATAATGCAATTTTGATTGTTCAAGCAACTATCTGTTTGCACAATTTCTTGATGATGAAAGATCTAAATCTTCCTATAGAAAACAGATCATATTCTGCAAATATTCCTGTACAAGATCAAAATTCATGTCAAGCATTACACAGTGTTGAAAGTTTAGAAAATAATACATTTCGTGGGAGTACTGTGAGAGATCAATTTGCGCAATATTTTTCTACATCTGGAGCTATAAAACAACAGTGGACAAAAGCTTATACACGTGATTATTAAATACAATTTTATTTGAAAAATAAACATTGGTCCTTTATCATTTACTCATACATATTTTATATACATAAACAGTCTTATATGTATAACATGCATAAACAATCCTTTAATCTTATAAACAGACTTTTCTCGATGTTAGTTAAATACTTGTAACACTTTTAGAAATCTGTGTTTCACACACACAAACATCTCTTTATATGAAACTCTTATAATCTAATATTTTCTAATACTTTTTAGTACTTTTAAAACGTCTTGAGACTTCTCTGCAAATTTTACTGCTTATGTACTACTTTTTTTATAAATTAAATAATTGTATTCTATAATTATCTTATAATTATCTCACTTTTCTTTACTTTTATCACAATACATCTTAATCATAAAAAATAGTACTTTTAATAATTTTTGAAACAAAAAACAAAAATCTTTCAAACAAAAAATTTCGCAGATAAATAAAATTAACTTACTTTCTAATTCATTAAGGTTCCTGGATACTTGTACAATTATATTTAAATTATGTAAAAAAAACAGATAATATGCAGTAAATATAGTTCATTTTGATGTGTATTGCAAAATATTTGTTTAATTTTTTACCTTTGACGTCAAAATTTCAAAATATAGCTGTACAAGTACCTATAAGCCTTTATATTGTAACAAGAATAAGACCAAGAGTAGCAAGAATAAAACTCTCCAAAGGTATGATATCATTTGCTTAAATCTCTTTTGCCGCTTCAATTTCGTAAAGTTTTGTTAAAAATTCAATTTCTAATTTTGACCTTTGTTCATACGAAAGTCTGCGTAAACCTTCAGATAAACGTAGTAGAAATCCATCGATCGGAGTTGGTTCCTTGTTTTCCTTCAGCGCTTGTATAAGAACTTCGTAAAATTTATCTACACTTTTGAATTTCTTCCTTTCTGTTAACAAAGCAATACATATTAATTAGTATTTCAATATTTATTTAAATATAATTCATGTAAATAAAATAACAAACAAAAATTATACTTTTTGATGTTGCGGATGTTGAAGACAAGCCTGAAGTTGATTGCACATCATCCAAATCATTTATATTTGCACCTGGTGTAGATGTTTGTTCATTGTTAATTGCTGCTTTTAAAGAAGTTAACAATATAATTTTAGAAATTTTTATTACCTGTTATGAAAAGTCTTCTTTCATTATTCATCACTAATGAATGTACATTGTTCGCAAAGCAAGAATGCTGTTCAAGTTGGTCATCTTTTAATATCCAACTGCAATATCCACACTTATATTGTTCCTAAAAAATTAAAATATATAAATATATAAATAAATTAGTTGTTATACATACGCGTGCATCTTGTTGGTAGATAAAATACATATATAATGAATACTTTACCATGTCGTGTAAATTAATTGATATACTTTATATCAAGGTAGTAATTGCTGTGAGCAAGATATCCTCTTCTTCGGAAGAAAGTAACGATGATACTAAGCCAACACCTTGATTACGTAGGATGTATAACTTATTTATCGCATCTGAAAGAACAGTATTACATAAAATGCAACAAATGTTACATGACTCTCTTCAACTATATGACCTACATATGCTTACCTAAACATAAATTGCAGAGACCAGCGATGCCGAAACGTATCAACTTTGGATTGCTTTCAGACAAGGCGTTGAGAAATATATCGATTACTTTTAGCTGCCTTATGTATCCGTAGTTTATAGGGTCATAAGCAAAGTTCGCCAAGTTTGCCAGTACTTGCTCCTGTGCGTCTAGTAATTTGAAACACATTGATTTACTATTTGTTATTGAAAATGCAAGAAATGTGATATAATTTTATTGATGAAACCATCTTTTTGTAAGCGACATGCTAAACAGCGTTAGTCTTCTTACCTTTAGACGACGTTGTCTTATATTCGGTGGACAATAGCTTTAAAAAATCGTAACGTCCAACGGGATTCTTCCCCGTGCGTTTTATTTACCTGGCCAGCGATTATAACTAACTACACGTTGCGTACAGGTTATTGCGACTCTCTTCACCGGTTTGCGACAATGGCGTAGAATTGCGTGGAATTTCGTTCCGTTACTGTTCCGTTCCGGAAAATTTTTGCCATGGGGACACAAGGCACGAAATAGCGGAACGGAATTAAGACGGAATTACTCTCATTGGCTGACCCCCCACCATAGCTTTTCCGTTACTGTTCCGTTCCGCTATTTCTTTCTCCGTGGGGACGCACCCTTAGACCCTACCTTAAAATTTTGTTGGGTAGAGTTCACGTTCGAGTTTAGTGTTTCCACCGCAAGAGCGCTTACCCCAACCCGATTCTGACCCGACTCTGACCCAGTACGAACCCTCGGTGGAAACTTGTATACAGGTCTGGAAATTCCACTGGAGGGGGTAGGTCGCTTATTGAAGCAACGCCACGAGAGGCGCTGCGGGAAGGTAATGCCACTTGGTGTGAGACACTACCGTGTCTCTTGACTACTCATTAATATTGCATTGACGAACCTGTGCAATGATGCGACCGCTCCCGTCTCGTTTGATCCATTCACGAATAATATGCTGGTCTTCGAAATGCTTGTCACATATAACGTGCGTTGGCTTCAGTTTGACGATCCAGGGAATAGCTGCTACCCATTGTTTTAATTGCTCGACATCTTTTGGCACGCGAAACACAGATCGATTAGATTTGTCGCCTCTATTGCCCGTTTTGCATGTCGGCACAGCACACGGCTTTGTCATCGCCAAATAATTGATCGGTCTCCTCGGCAAAGCTATAGTAAATCTCGCCGTTTCTGCCGAGATCGGCGTCCTCGGCGATTACCCTGAGTATGCTGCGATGCAAAGGCGTGTCCTCGAGCGCAATCACTTTCCAGAATCTGTTTTTACCGTCGCGTTTGCTCGAGGTGACACGCACTTCGGTCTTTGCGTTCGCGATTTAGCACGCCGACGTTGCTGGTTAGGGTGTAACCGGGCACGGGAAGCTACGCGTGATACGACTCATTCATTTAATCTTCCGAAAATCTTGAAAATTCGTGAAACACGGTCGCCACTCGATTTTACCCGTTAAACCGAGAAAGGTAAGTATACTACTAACCGTATCTGTCGACTAATTCCCCTTTTTCTTTGTTTCAGGTGTTCCGGACTGCTGCTGGCCGCTTGGCGTATCGTCTCACATGGATGGACCTCCTTCGTAGAAGCCGCTTACTACCAACGATGCTCAGGACCACTGGATCGTCACGGATGTCTCACCATCAGGATCGTCGCAGAATCGCAGGTAAGTATCGTATACCGTATACGTATAACGTAATTAATGTGCATTTACTCGCACTTAATTTTTTTTTTTTTTTTCGCAGAAACGGTGATCTCGCATGTATCTACCGCTTGGAAGGTGACTCAGGACAGGTCACAGGATATACTGGATATCGCAGAATGATTTCATACACTGAGGATATCACTTTTGTATAACAATGTATTTATTCAATAAATTCAGAATAAATAGTCATTCAGTTCGATCAACGATGATTTACACAGTCACTCGTGGTGTATCACCGTTATCGTATATCACAGTTCGCGTGTCGCGTGTAAAATTGACAATTTTGGAATAATGACGTAATTTCGTCCGCAACATGGGTGTCACCGGTTGTTGTGAGAATATCACGTATTCCCCCGCGTGATTGTCCTTTGTTTCGTACACGGATGTGAATGTTCGCACTATTCGCATAAGTCGCACGCACTTATCGACGATACGTGATATATCCGGATATCGCTCCGTACGCGGGTCTCCCCGGTTGTATCGAGAACCTTCGTAACGCGTCAGAATGGGTTGCTTGTACGAGATCTCCCGGCGGACTGACCTTCGATATGCGTATATATCGCACTATCTTCACTTCTCGCAGAATATGTAATATTCGCGTTATACCGGATATCGCTCCGTACGCGGGTCTCCCCGGTTGTTACGAGAACTTCGTTTCGTGTCAAAAGATGCTGTCTCTACGAGCTCTCCCGGCGGACTAACCATGAGCGCTCGCTCGCTACGTCGCACATCCCCATCCTACGCAGTACCCCCACTCTTGTTTGTCTCGAGTGATGATGACGTCATATCGCCTGATCGTTGCTACGCAGGAAATCGATAAGTCCGACAAACACGTCGGAATTTCGCACGACTGTCTCTTTCATATCCTCGCAAATGCTGGAAACTATCCTCGAGTATATTTATCCGAGGATTCACATATGACATGTAACATGATTATGCATGAATTTACAGGTACAACGTAATATCGCTATTTAAGGATGTAGAACGGTCGCTCTTTGGTATAGATGATTCTTATTACCTAATATCACGGGAAATGACGTGTTTTTCCGGTGATGACGCTCGAACCGGAAGTTAGCCTTTGAACGATGCGGCTTCAACGGGAACGCTATATTAGCGCTATTTAAGATCTACCAGGAACGTTCGAAGTCTTTATTTGTCAAAATACATCTCGAACAACGATCTAGCCACTCGAATGTCGGATTCGAGCGGGACCTTGACAGGTGCTCTCGCTAGGGCCTCGTGATCGCCCCTATATAGGTGCTTTCCTCGTGGATGATCCCCAGGTCGACTTTCTTGTTCAGGGTTCGGAGGACGACGGGAGTCGGTCCGTTGGGTTCCCAGGGACTCAATTAGTCGATCCCCGTTGTTTGTTTCTGAAGAAGATGTCTGTACCGGAAGTTGGCTATGTCCCGGTCGGATCAGGGTGAAACTCGGTATATATGCTATTTGGGACCCTAATAGGCCATCGCCGTTGGCCGTTTGTCCGCACGACGTCTGAACAAGAACCTAGCTATCGGCCGATCGAAATTTTAATTGACCCTTATCAACGTCTTAATTGACGTCCATAGAACGCGTTGGTATCGTTGATCTCATCGGATCTTGTCGACAAAGCGTTTTCTCCGTCCAAGCGTCGCACTCTGGTCGGAAGCGCGATCAGGATATACGCTGACACTTGTTTAACGCTGAATCACGGGTTTTTCCCCTTTTTGTACGCGTTTCCGCGCGGTTTTCGCATGTAAATAAGCGAAACTCGAAACAAAAGAAAATGATTAAATGGGGAGAAACCAAAAATTTAAACTAATATAATAATATACTCGATGTCGGACGTGGTAGCCGGCACCGGATTATTCTACTTTATGCCACGCTTGGCGCGTCGGTCTCTATATGAGATCATATGTGGACGCTCGTGATAACGATACGCCTCTCTACACGCAACTTAACTCTACTGCCTTATTATCTAAACGATACGAATAGCGCGCATCTTTATTTATATATATATATAGGTATGTATATATAAACGAGAGAAAAGAAAACTAAATATATCTGGGTATTATACCTTTACGCGACAAAAGAAAATAATAAACAATAGTGCAACGCGAACAACATTGAACGCGAGGAAATGTAGGCTGGACAGCTCGGAGACTCACTCTGCCTCACCTTCTTCCGGCCTCGTCTCTGGCGGCACCGCTGCAGCCTCATCCGGCTGCAAGGGTGCATTCGGGGAGACGCTGTTAACGCTATAAATGCAAACGCTATAAACTACGTTCGGGGAGCCAATAGCGCGATGGCGATAGCAAGCTCCCCGAACGCAGCTTTAGAATAAAATTGCAATATGGCCGATGATGCGAGTTGTGCGAGTGCCAAGTGTGAATAACAAACGAGTTTTTTATTTTAACTTTATTTATTGAGTTTTATGCCATTATTTTACCTACAACTTTTATTTGATCATAATTACACAGCAAATAGAATACTACCTACATAACCTGTATCATCAATTATTTATCATTCTTTGCACTCGCAGCATCTTCTGAAGACAATTTCATAGAATAATTTATTCCATTTTCTTCATCAAACAGATTAATTTCAACGTCACTTGGTCCTTGGTCCATTGTTGGAATTGACATTGGTTACGTTTCGTTATCTGTAGTATTCTGAAAGCAGCCCCTATACGCAATCAAGTGTTCAAGGAAAGAATAAGCGCCAATAGCATTTCGTGCCTCACCTCGAAAATAATAGCGAAAATAGCGCGAGTGATGACGTCACGCTGCCTTTAGAGTGACGTCATCATCGTATATCATAGCGCCACAAAGCGTCTCCTCGAACGGTTTTGGACGATAATTGTGCTAATAGCGTGCTCCCCGAATGCACCCTTAGAGTCCGAACAGCTTGATTTGTTGGTTATGTTTGTCGGCATTACTCGTTCGCAACGACCCTCGCGTGGCGGTAAGACGAATTAAAAGTTGCCTCAATAAGCGACCTACCCCCACCACTAAAAATTGAGCGAGTTTCCAGACCTGTATACTAAACCGTGGCCTGGGTCTCCTGCCGACCCTTAATGGCGACGAATCGGGAACCGATAGATCAAAGGTGCCGACAGAGAGTGAGTCAGTGAGCATACTGGTTACACTGTGGTCACAGTATAACCAGTAGTCCGACTCTCTGTCGGCGCCTTTGATCTATCGGTTCCCGATCCGCCGCCATAATTATAGAAGCGCCAAAGGCATATCAACGGTTAAAGGGCCCCAAAATAAGTTATTTTATAACTTATGCTTTTAGATTATTTTGGAAAATAATCTGATCGAAATTATCCAAAATATCAAGTGTCTCTGCGCGTCACACTAATTAACGAATTTATTTTCTCATTGTCAAACGTATGATTGTAACCACGTATAAACTGTGGCGCCTGGGCGGGGTCACACCGACGTTGCACTACCACGGATACAAAAATCCTCTGATTGGTCGCTTCTAACAAAATGTCGATGCGCAGATCGGATCGGCGTGGAACCAAAACAATTGACGGAGTCGGACTACTGGTTATACTGTGCTGTGGTTACCGACGTATAGTTGGCAAACAAATTAACAATTATTGAAAATTATCTTATCCAATTGTTTGGAAATCACTTGAAGATATTTGGAAAAAACTTTTCATAGTTTGAAAAACCATACAATAATCACAATTAATTAAAATCAATTAAGCGTATAATTAACAGAAAGTGTTTAAAAAATATTTTTTTTAAATCCAATCGCTCCAGAATCATTTGGATAAAGTGTCGGTATAATTTTTATTATTTGGAAAACAACTCTATTCTAATAAAAATTAATTAAAGGTCAATATTTCGTTTTAATGTCTGCACTAAAGTCTGCACTATAGTGCAATAAAGTGCACATACTTTTCTATGTATCAGTAAGTTTCCACCGAGGGTTCGTACCGGGTCAGAGTCGGGTTTAGAGTCAGGTTGTGGTGAGCGCTCTTGCGGTGAAAACACCAAAAACCTCATTTAGACCCTACCTTAAAATTTTGTTGGGTAGGGTTCAGGTTCGAGAGTTTGGCGTTTCCACCGCAAGAGCGCTCACCCCAACCTGACTGAACCCGACTCTTGACTCGGTACGAATCCTCGGTGGAAACTTACTCTATGTTTTATTGGTAGACAGGCTGTGTTTTGATATTGACTGTAAGTACTGAAAATCTATAATGTTACATACGTCATCACTTTTTCAGTACTTTATAGTCTACTAGACTACGTCGGCTTGGAGTCGGTTACTCCAGTGTTACTCCAATCCATTTTGGAGTAAAATTAATTAGCACGAAGATCTAGCTATGACCGATGACGGCTTTACTTGTTTAATTTGTTGTTTTCATGTATCGGTCGATATTCTATATTCTGTTTTAAATATAATTATCTACACTACGGTACTGCTTCAGGGGCACAATGAGGAGACTGGTGTGAACAGCTACGTGTTAGCATTAAAGCCAAAAATTGACTTGCTAGGCCCTACATTATGTTGCACTGAACATAACAATTACGTAAGTATAGTTAACCTAACTTCAAAATCTTTTTGAAACTAAAATCTTTT
Organism: Harpagoxenus sublaevis; assembly: GCA_030770355.1. Taxonomy (NCBI): domain Eukaryota; kingdom Metazoa; phylum Arthropoda; class Insecta; order Hymenoptera; family Formicidae; genus Harpagoxenus; species Harpagoxenus sublaevis. Next base: position 9,807 of record JASTWR010001399.1, read on the forward strand.
TTTATCAATAATTTAACTAATTTTAATCAGTTATCTAATAATAAACTAAATTTTATTCACACCTAATTTACAGAGCATTCTTAAAAAAAACTGCTACAATGTGATTCTTTCAATGCAACAAATTGTCAATTAACAACATCTTCAACACCTTCCATATCTTCATTATCTAACAACACAACTTCTGGCTTCATTGACGCTGCACGTTATACTGGTCCCATAAGTTATCCAAACGCCGAGCCATGGCATACATGACACTTTGCTGAAATTGGCAGAGTTAAGGTAATTGTATCACAAATATCCTTTACCAACGAATCTTTGTGAAAATTTAGGAGTTTATAGAGAAATATCTAATCAAATTGCTGTTAAAATTTTAATTCGATAGACCACATTATATTTGAGATATTAATTACACAGGCCCACAAAAAAAAAGTTGTCTACGCCATGGACTAGACCATGATATTCCCATGTATTTTTGCCTGCTGAAACCGAATATGACCTCAGTTTTGCCCCTACCCGTCAGGATTTCTTTCTACAGCCAAAAACACCTTGGAAAATCCATTAAATCGACAGGTGTTTTTGGCTGTAGAAAGAAATCCTAACGGGTAGGGGCAAAACTGAGGTCATATTCGGTTTCAGCAGGCGAAAATACATGGGAATACCATGGTCTAGTCCATGGCGTAGACAACTTTTTTTTTGTGGGCTTGTGTAATTTGCGACCCGTTTTCCTTCGGTCTCGCCAGCCGAAGGGGCGCTGCCGCAAATTCACTAATATGATAGATGGTAGCTCCGAGGTATCCGCGACAGAATTTCCTTGAGGTATCTACGGTAACAGATTCTTTCGCTAAAGATTCCGTATGGGCGCCAGGTGCGATTACGCGCACCACGTTTTATCAATACGACGCAAATATACATCCACAGCCCGAACGCAAGCTCAGGGTGTCGGTTACGTAGTTTGTTGTGAGGAGAGTAGGAGAGGGAGCGCAGCGCAATCAACACAAAATTAGATAATAAATAATCATATATTTCAGAAGGGTAATAATATGAAGCGAAGTCGGGCCGCCTCGCTGGCGACCGCCGCTTGAAGTAACGCCTCGAACGCACGCCACCCTACTCGCAATCGCGAAGATACCGTATTACTCGCGGGACGCGAATCTCATACACACGACTCAGCCACGCATCTCATTCACACGAGTTAAACGCGAGTCTCATGCCCTACAAGTTCTCTTACGCGAGAAGCATGCCCGCGGTACGCGACTTGCCGCCACGCAAATTATCACACACGCACTTAGATTCCCACACACACGCTCGGCCGCCCCACTCGCGGCGTACGCCGAACGACAATGGATACGGCAATTAACCGGCAGACACGAAACGACATTAATACAACGTAAATGTAACGGACGACACTTTACACGGAAACGGATCGGTATACGCGAAATGGTCTCTACTACACACGCACACGGTAAACTAATTGGTAGTCGCGAAACGATACCCAAACAACAACCATGTAGCACACCCGTACTACTTTCCCCGGCGAGAGACCGCGACGATACTTGTATGCACGGTACGCGGCACTACGCGACTTTGAGCAACACAATATATCCGCGGGACTCTTTCGGGTACGCACGACAATTCACGCGCGCGCGAGAGCGCGGCGCAATATCTCACGGGGAGCGTTACCGCCCTGCTCGCCCGTGGAATTTTCCCCGAACGGGCGCGGCAACGATACGCGATGCTAATCGCGTCTTTAACACAACAAACGCGAAATACCGGTAGTCTCGATACTCTGAACGCGGTACGCTCATTACGACCTCGACGCAAGAGACGAACACTAAGCGGTAATTGACGCAATATACGTGAGACAACGATAGTCTCGACACAATGAACGCGATACGGTAAACATAATCTAGACGCACGAAACACGAAATGACTGTCGGCCGCGCAAGAGTTTCCGGGAAGGGCCTCCCAATATGCTTTCTGGGCACGATCTCGGCCGGGCTCGCGAGCACAAAGTTAATTCCGACGGAAGTCGGTATCAGTAAAACGGTATTCTAATCGGTAATGGTGACTAATAATGGTTTAAGGCCTTGGCCGAGATCGAGCCAACGGTAATACGGTAGCACCGGAGTGGAGATCTTACAAGTTTCTGCCGTTCCTCGCTGCTCGGTCGATTCGCTCTCTCGGGCTCTGCTCTGGGGATGGCTCCTCGTTCGGCGCTCGCACGACAGTGAAGAACGGCCGGCCCGGCGAGAACACGTTGGGCCTCCGCGCATGCGCTCCAAGCTCGCGATGTTCCGTCCCGCCGATCCGTCGCGCGCGCCGCCGTGTTCGCGGCGCCGCTTCTGGTGCTTTCCGCCTGCCCGCGATCCTTTGAATCGGCTGCCATCACGTGTGGGCCCTTCTCAGCTTTAGCCCGGCTGGCCAGGCCATGGCTATGCTGCTCGGTGTCCTGGATATCGTCGGGGAGGCATCTGGGTCGCTTGCCCGCGCCGCGGTCGCGGTGTCGCGCCCTTCCTTGTGTGACGGTACGGCCCGGGGTGCAGTGTGCGAGGCATTCTGCGCATCTCCGCGGCGGTAGGCCCAAGCGGCCCGCCCGTCGGCCAGCCACTCCGTACAGCGTTCCCCAAGCTTCCTTCTCTCCCTCGTTGCGACATACGTCGTTACATCGGTCCTCCGTGGATCGTCCGCTCCGGCACCACCTGTCTATTTACAAAGCTTGCTCGCAAATTAGTTAAGTCGCGAATAACCCTCCCGTACTCTGGTCGAGGCGCCATCCCCGACCTTCCCCTCGGCCGAGCTACCGTCTGGGCGGTGGACGCGACAATGTCACGTCACAAATTAATATCTCAAATATAATGTGGTCTATCGAATTAAAATTTTAACAGCAATTTGATTAGATATTTCTCTGTAAACTCCTAAATTTTCACGAAGATTCGTTGGTAAAGGATATTTGTGATACAACTATACCTTAACTCTGCCAATTTCAGCAAAGTGTCATGTATGCCATGGCTCGGCGTTTGGATAACTTATGGGACCAGTATAACGTGCAGCGTCAATGAAGCCAGAAGTTGTATTGTTAGATAATGAAGATATGGAAGGTGTTGAAGATGTTGTTGATTGACAATTTGTTGCATTGAAAGAACCACATTGTAGCAGTTTCTTTAAGAATGCTCTGTAAATTAGGTGTGAATAAAATTTAGTTTATTATTAGATAACTGATTAAAATTAGTTAAATTATTGATAAAAAAAGATTTTAAAGTTTCAACAAGATTTTGAAGTTAGGTTGTAACCGAACGGTACGTAATCGGGCTACGGGACATACTATTTTGTCCTATAAGTCATCGGTCGCCACTCGGTTTATCCTAATTCCACCGAGAAGGTAAGTATCTATGATATCATGGTTAACCAATTTGTTTAAACAATCTCCTTTTCAGACCCCTGTCACGGATGCCGAATCTCCAGCGCCTCCTCTCGGATCACCGATACCAATCACCTGCCTATGCCAACGAGGGATCAAGATGGCTAACCACCGCTATATCGGGTAAGTTACAGTACCAATGGTTAATCAACCCAATTAACTCCTTTTATTTTCAGGTTCACACTGCGGGTGCTTCATCTGCGTCGCCGTCCCATGGATCATCGCTGCTGCGCGCCGCTCAGGATCATCGCGCTCACCAGATAGCCGACCACCGCTCTCACCAGGTAAGTATGAGTAACGTGGTTAATCAACTTAACTAATATTGATCAATTTCAGGTTCTCGCTGCGGGTGCCTCATCTGCGTCACCGTCCCATGGATCATCGCTACTGCGCGTCGCCCAGGATCGTCGCGTTCACAAGATGGCCGACCACCGCTCTCGCCGGGTAAGGATGAGTGACGTGGTTGATCAACTTAATTAATACTGATTATTTTTAGGTTTTCGCCACGGATGCCACATCCGCTGGTCCCTCCGTTGATGCACCGATAGTAATCCGCAACCCGGATCGCCGCTTCTCTAAGATGGCTGCCCTCCGTTTAATCAGGTAAGTGTAAGGTAAGTAATTGCGACTTCGTCGTAATTTTCACAAATGATTATTCCATTTATTCACAATGCCTGTTTTACACAGATGGTTGTACACATTTATTTATTCCGCGCAAGATGGCGGTCGCACGTCTCGCTAAGTGCGTAATTTCCGTTTCGGCACTATAATACCGTTCGCCTTTCGTATCGGCGACTTTTAACGCGTTATGCGGGCGTTCCCGTTTGTTTCGGACGCTGGGGTAATCTATTTTCGTAAGCCGGATCACTGTCGCGATAATTACTACGACACGTCGGGACATACGCGCGAGACCGGTGTTACCTCTACGAGCGCCCACGCACAGATTACTAATAAATAGATTAGCAACTCCCATAGTTTGCTTTGGAACAATGTTTTGAACGCCACCTGGGCTAATAGACGTAAATGAACTAATATTCAATATGGCCGACGTACTTCTAATACAGCATATTTAATAAGGCTGCGGTCCACTTAACGCTACAAATACTTCGAAGCATTCCTCTTCTCCATTCTTTTAATGAAAAGAAAAGGAGAAGAAAAATTTCAAAGCATTTGTAGCGTCAAGTGGACTGCAACCTGAAAGCAATTGTAAAATTAAATTAAAAAGAGAAAACAAAAAAATTGCAACTATAAAGTTATAAGCCTAAAAATAAAAAATTACATTAGTTTAATTAAAGCATAATAGTTATTATTAAATTATAACTTAACAATTGCAACTTTAATAAGAATATGTGGGTAGGATAAATTTATATAAGTATTGACATATAAATATTATGATACAAATATAATTATTATTCAATAAAAGAATTTTTACATTTTTCTTATGTATCGTTTTTGCTTTTTTTTACAGTGTTCGATAGCTTGCTGAAATATAATATTTGTAGGTATATGCCGAGTATCACGACCAGATAAAATTCTATTAATTGTTTTACAGAATGTATATAAGAATAGTTTTGTAATTTTTTGAATTATAGTAGATTTTAATTCTTCTTTATGTTTATTACATCTTATAAAATCTAAATTTAATTTTTCGTTTAAACGTGCACGTAACAAGGCGGAAACATTTTTACGAAAACATACTGAAGAAATATTTTTGTTTAGAATTGAATCAGCTTCAATAAATGCATGTTTTAAAAAGGACATACACGGGTAAGTTACGAAGGTTTTTCTCGTACATATTCTCTATGAACTAATTGCACATATTCTTCACGTGTTGTATCTGTTGTTAAAAGACTCTGTTTACACGCTGGACAATTTTTGAATTGTTTCAAAGACAAAGTCTTTTTTGCAATCCAGCCAGCAACATACACTTGACTATTTCTATTCGATGAGATTTTATGCATTATTGTTTTATGCGTAATTTGAGATGATTCTAGAGAATCTTCTTCTACTATTTCTTCTGTAGTGTTTACATGAGAAACGTTTTTCACAAATTGTTTGAATGTAAATAACAAATCACCGTCATTTTTATTTTCACAGTTAGAGCCCATAGATCCTTTCGAAGTCAAATTATTAATTAATAATGTTTTGTACGATCCACAGAACTGGCTACAAGAAGGATTAATATTTCTACGTCCGTGGCTACGAATCATACCAAAAAAATTTTCTAATGGGTCTTGATTAATATTTCTTGTCTTTAAGAACTTTATGCCTGCGTTATTTACTTTTTTCCATATGTTTTGAAAACCACGTAGAGTAAAAATCCAATTTTTTAAGGATGGTATGCACCTAACTGATTCTTTGGTTTTGGGATCTACATACCGCATGTGAGACAGTTTTTTGATAGCATATGGCCAAAAATCGTGATGTTTGCTATTTTCTTTTACTGCAACGCGTAAAGGAGTCTCCGGACGCAAAGTATGTGCGTTGACAGAATCAAACACTTTATTAAAAAAATCTAATGCGATTGCGGTGTCATATCCTTCCTTGTTTGGCATTTGTAGGGGACCAATCTGCGACTCAACAAATCCTCCTGCAAAGATAAATAAAATACATATAAATATATACATGTATATTATACACTTAAATAAATTAAAACAAAGTGATAATGTGATTACTACTTATCAAATTACCTTTGATTTTACTGTTGTATTCAACATATGCTGCTAATCTTGCACTAAGAACTTGTGCAGCATATTTAACTTTCATCTTCTTTATTTTTGATTTAATTACATGTTCATCAGTTAATGTTGGCACTTGACGATTTAATGTATTTGTATTAATGTCCATCTTATATGCCAGATCAATCACATCCCACGTTGCAAACTGTCGTTCATTTGTTTCTGAATTAGTCACATTAATTTCCAAATTTTTATATAATAAATTATTGCGTATTCCTTTCAAAAGATGCGGTGGATCATAGATGGGTACTATATTTTGTCCGAAAAGTTCAATTGTACCTCCTTAAAAAATGAAAATTATTTTATGTATTATTTATTATGTTTAATATATAGATAATATATTAATTAAAATTAAATACTCACGATATTCTTGACCTGTCTGTATACATTTACTTCTTGACTCGTCGAGAAGTCTCTTAATGACTGTCATATTTGGCCCTCCTTGGTCGCATACTGTTGCGATAATTGTCAAACCAGCTTGAGTTAATTCTTTTACCATTTCCTTGATACATCTTAGTAATTGTGGAGATTTTGTTTGACTTTTGCAGAAGTTGTAACTCAATGGAATTTTCCATCCTGTCCAAATTCCTCGTGCCATAAAAACTAATACATGGTCGGCTAGCAATGATGTGCGTCTATGTCCCCAATCTTCAAAGCCAATTATTTTGTCATTTGATTGGTCATATTGTAAATTGGCTTCTAACGACATCTCGTCCCACATTAGTACACATAATTTATCTCTTTCATCATTCATTTGTGCAATATGCTGCCGAAGATGCTCAAAAATAAATTTATTAATTCCTGGTTGTAGAGAAATAGTCCGTAACAAATATTTCAGAGTTGTAGCGCTCGGTAAAACAAATAATTTTGATAATAATTTGTAACAAGCCCCGGATTGCTTATACAATGATAGTGCTAAAATTTTTTCTTCCAACGTAAATCTCCTCCCCTATATACACAAATAATATAATAACAAAATAGATTTAGTTTTTACAATTTTTCTAATATAAAATTTTTGCAAGGATAATTAGATCTGCTCAAAAAACTGTACAAAATTAAAAAACCTGCGCAAACTATGTCTTTCACAAATAACAAAGATTTACAAATTTATACACAATTGCATGATTATAATTCAAAAAATACATTATTCAAATATTGTGAACTTCGTTCTGGGCAGGTTGATTTTAATGTAGATTTTAATTCATTAAATAATATTTTGAAATCTACCTTTGGAGCATACTTTGTGTTTCGTAATTGCATATCAAAGAACAATCTTTGTGTTGGAGTTAAACTATTGAACTTTTTGCAAAATTGTGTATTTGATAACTTCTTTGCATCTTTCAGGCGTGTTTTATAATCTATTATTTGTCTTTTCATTCGGTTTCTTTCCTTCGCTAATGTTACAGTTTTCTTATATATTTTTTGTGCTCTTGGTGTTAAATGGCATTGTCTTGTAACAGAACCAAGTATATTTCTTGAGGTACTTGGTGTACTGGGAGTACTGGGACAATTAACTTCTTTATCTGCAATATTATTTTGATAGTTTTGTAACGCACTTGTTTCTGCACATATAAAATTACTTGTAGAAGTTTCATTACACTCATGACTGGTTTGAGGTTGTAAATGTAACTCATTGTCAGTTGTATTGGCTTCAGATTCTAAATGCAGCTCAGTTGTACTTGTAGAAGTTTTATTACATTCATGACTGATTTGAGGTTGTAAATGTAACTCATTGTCAGTTGTATTTGCATCAAATTCTAAATGTAGCTGAGTTATACTTGTTTCAGATCGTGAATGTTGCTCAATAGTATTTATATCATTCACCTCTGTATTAACTGTCTGTGCATTACATATATTTAAACTAGGTACTGCATTATGTTTCAGTATTCGACGCTTGACAGAGTAAATATAATCTTCAGGCAAAAAATGCAAGTGGCATACTCTATATTTTCTTAAATCCTCTGATGAAGCATTCAAAAAGATACTATTGTTAACAATTTCTTTCCACTTTTGTGATAATGTAGGATTTTTTGGAAAAAAGTGGCCAGGAGCCTTTGAGTTCGATTTACAACCTGGTACAATGCAAATCCACTCTGCTTTTACCATGATTAAAGTTGAAAACTGCAAAAGTATAAGAAACTTAAAAATATGTCTTTATTATCTCATCTTATTAGGCATACACGCAAACATAATTAGCAAAAATTCTGTTCACAAACTTATGCAAAACAACATTAAAATACCAGATCAATATATATAAGAGCATACAACTAAATAAAGCAATCATAACCTTTTATTATCGATCGCTGCGATATTTATATTTTTATATTGTTTATGTACAACTTACCTTATCAGATAATATTCTTCACACGCTCCACACACGATTTAGTTTATTCCGTTTATCGCTTTTCTCTATAATTAATAAGCTTACTTTTTACAATAGATACCACGTATACACGGTTTAGCCGTTAAAACGATATAAACGCCACCTGGGGCAATAGACCAGAATGAACTAACGCGGCCTGAAATTTCATATGGGAGTTGACCGTGCATGCGCCCACGAGAGACTGCCTCGAGTATTCCTCTGCGCTGTGGCTCCCCACTTTCCATATTCTATCCCTACTACGGTATCACGGCCGCTTTCTCTTTCGGTAATTTTCCACGCTACGCAGTTACAATAGGTGTTTACCGTTTGCGGTCACGCCAGATGTTCGTGACGGAAATTTCCACTTGTTATGCTACAAGTGCGACGCACTTTCTCGATGCCCGGGTAGTGGTTTTCCACCCCCTGGGATTTTGGACTTTTTACATCGCGGACCCGCGTGTCCGGCCCCTCTTACATCCCTATAGAGGCATCCGGACTGACTTCCTAAAAAAACGTCCCGGTCGATTTCGGGTTACCCGACGTTGACGGTGACCCCCGGTGCTTGCTTCTACGACCCCTACGGACTGCCATCCGGACTTGGTTTTCGCGTCCGGTGTCCGGGTATCGAATTCGCGGACCGTCCCCGTAACTTCCGTCTGAGTGGTCAGATCTTAACGGCGACCTCCGGTGCTCGCTTCTACGATCCCTAAGAACTATTATCCGGACTTGGATTTCGCATCCGGTGTCCGGGTATCGAATTCGCGGACCGTCCCCGTAACTTCGATCTGAGTGGTCAGATCTCTACGGTGACCCCCGGTGCTCGTTTCTACGACCCCCACGGACCACCATCCGGTCTTGGTTTCCGCTTCCGGTGTCCGGGTATCGATTTCGCGGACTGTCCCCACAACTTCCGCACGGGCGGTCGGATTTCGGCGGCGACTTGTTCCAACGGTGTGCCACGTCTCGCTCTTGGGACACCGTGGGTTTTTTCCCGTGGATGACGCATGGTTCGCCATCACGCCACCCAGTGCTCGGATTGCGATGCTCTTTGCGCGTGCCCCCATTTTACGACTCTGTGGTTCGGCACCGGTGGCTATTTAGTCGCGCGGCTCGCGTGGTTTGACCCTTTGCGTACGCGCCCCCGTATGTCGTCAATGGACTTGATTGTAGTCGCGTTTTTTCGCTAATTCGGGTCCGAACGTTCCCGGTCCGACGTCTGAGTGTGGCACGACGCCTTATGTTATACGCGCGGTATCGCGATCTTCGCGCTAACAAATAAACAACACTCACGGCCGTGCCGGGCACTAATGTGCCGAAAAACAACATAAATTAACATGGATCGGCCAAGAAAAGAAAACAAAATGGAAATTAAAAAAAGGAGAAGGGGAAAACAATAATTCTTACTGACTAACTGAGCCGCTGCTCGGCGACCTAATCGCGTTACTTAATCCTAACTTACATTCTACCGTGTCGTACGTGGCTCTTCGATGATAGGGCCCCACGCTTTCCCGCCTGGGATGCGTGGTTGTCATCTTTGTTCCATCAGGTGGCCGACACGTCGCGTACGGCTGCAAGGTTAACTATACTTACGTAATTGTTATGTTCAGTGCAACATAATGTAGGGCCTAGAAAGTCAATTTTTTGCTTTAATGCTAACACGTAGCTGTTTACACCAGTCTCCTCATTGTGCCCCTGAAGCAGTACCGCAGTGTAAATACCCAAATAGCCAAACCTGAGCAGCAGATTCTGAGCAGAGTCTGCATTAAATTTTTGGTATCAGAAAGGTAACAAATTTCACGCAGAAACTGCTCTATCAGACGATGTTGTCAAACTGTAGCCAGAAATGCGACAGAGCCTGCTGACAGGCAATGTGAGCAGATTGGCAGCAGAAACCGCGCAGAGCCTGCACACATAACTTGGCAGCAGATTGACGATAAAGATCGAGCAGAGCCTGCGCGCATTTGACCTGAGAACAGAGTGGCAGCAAAAACTGAGCAAGATCTGCGTAATGTAATCTGGTGGCAAATAGGCATGTAAAAATCGAACAAAATCTGTCGTACCACGGGCATTTTGACAGACCGACGGGCTCAGAATTCGCCAGTCATACATGCGACTCTGCAAGAGGCTCTTCGAAGAGCCAAGGAAGGACACTGCAAGAACAGGAGCTCGATTCCTGAATTTATTTGAAAAAGAACGTGCGCGAAAATTCTGCTCTTACAGAAAAGTTGGTTGATTGACTAAAAGCCATACGAGAGCCAATCAACTTGCAATTTTTCTGTAGGAGCAGAATTTTCGCATACATTTTCTCTTTTGAATAAATTCAGGAATCGAGCCCCAGGACACGTACCCGTGTAGAAATTTTTCCTAGGCTGTAACCGGGGCCTGAAAGGGCTTCCTTACTTTATTTGAGGCCCAAGTTAGGATGCCCACTCTGGCCCAATTTCGGAATGTCACGCTTTTTTATCTAGGGCCATTATTGCTTTCCAAACTTGGGCCAATATAAAAATTTTAACTTGAGCCATGATTTCCGACATTCACCCGACATAAAAAAAATTATATCTGTATATCCATTTTTTTTTCTTAAAATGCAGCCTATGATAATTCCATTGAAAATTAGTAATTTATTAAATGTTTTTTCACATTTAAAAAACACAGTTACCTTGGTGGACTCGAACTCGGGACCTCTGCATTGTGAGCCGACTGTCTTACGTGGTAGACTACTTCTTAATTTGATAAAAGTATTATATATTATCTACATATGTCATAACCAGCGCAAATATATAATTTTCCAAAAATCATCTTAAGAAACAAATTTAGTTAAAAAAAGAAATAAAATTTTGAATTCGATATACAAATATAATATTTTTTTTTATGGGTGAATGTCGGACTAATAATTTCTTTGGTTAACGCTCGGTTACGTTTATATTTATAATATTCGATATAAAAAAAATTTTTTTTTAAATTATAATGTAATAATAAATTTAAAAAAAAAATTTTTTTTTAATTAAAAAGGGGAAATCCTACATTAAACTGTCTTGGGAGAAAAATCGTGACCTGGCTCTGTATGGGCTATAACTGGGAAATCCTACATTAAACTGTCTTGGGAGAAAAATCGTGACCAAACTGTGCCCTGTATAGGCTACAACTAGGAAATCCTACATTAAACTGTCTCGGGAGAAAAATCGTGAACAAACTGGGTCCTGTATAGGCGGCAACTAGGACATCCTACATTAAACTGTCCTGGGAGAAAAATCGCGACCAAACTGGGCCCTGTATGGGCTACAACTAGGAAATCCTACATTAAACTGCCCTGGGAGAAAAAATCGTGACCAAACTGGGCCCTGTATGGGCTACAACTAGGAAATCCTACATTAAACTGTCTTGGGAGAAAAATCGTGACCAAACTAGGCCCTGTATGGGCTATAACTAGGAAATCCTACATTAAACTGTCTTGGGAGAAAAGTCGTGACCAAACTGGGCCCTGTATGGGCTATAGTTAGACATGCCCAAATTAAAAACAAAAACTAAGTTCTAACTAGGTCCTAAATAGGCTTGAGTTTGACAAGCCCTTATTTTGGATGCCTTAGTAATGCCCATACGGGGCCAGTATTGAATATGGGATGCCCGGATAAATTTCTACTCGGGTAGTCTACACGGTTCATGCGGTGCTATGGTGGGCGGTGCAAGGATCCGCCGCGATCTATGGAGTGACGAGCAGCGAGCAAAAGATGACGCTACGACTCGAACGTCATTACCACGAGTACCACGACTGAACACAAGGAGGATTTTACACACCAGAAGGATCCTACGCACCAGAGGAGGATCCTATAGCTACACACCAGGAGAATTCTACACACCAGGGACGTACTACTATCTTTTCCTGAAGAAGGAAAAGAAAACGGCACTTTTCAGCGCCCATTTTTCAATTATAAAACAGGAACTCTCTGTTCGCAATCATAAGCCCATATATATAGGAACCGTTGAAACGACAGATTCTGCTCGATTTTTGCTGCCTATTTGCCACCAGATTACATTACGCAGATCCTGCTCGGTTTTTGCTGCCTATCTGCTGCCAGATTGCATTACGCAGATACTGCTCCATTTCTGCCTCCAACCTGTCGACAGATAATGTCAGCAGACTTTGCTCGGTTTTTGGCGACAATCTGCTGTCACATTATGTCAGCAGAATCTGTCTACAAAACACAAGCTTAATGCGGACACAGATGGTTACGGTTTTGGTGTGGGATTTTGATCAAGTTTGCTGTCAATCTGCGCGCATCCTGCTAACATTTTGCTATCTGGGTAATTATTTTTAAAACAGAATATAGAATATCGACCGATACATGAAAACAACAAATTAAATAAGTAAAGCCGTCATCGGTCATAGCTGGATCTTCGTGCTAATTAATTTTACTCCAAAATGGATTGGAGTAACACTGGAGTACACAGCACCCCACACAGCACATGATATCATACGTATCATCCCATTGTTATACTCATTGTACTGTGATCATCCGTAACATACTGAGATCATCGCTATAATATCTTTTACAGTATTATTCGGTTTTCTTTCGCGCGTGTATAATCTCAGGATTGACTCAAGGTACGGAAATGATACGTACGCCCTTCCAACGCGCGCGTATATTCTCAGGTTTTACTCGAAGTACTGAAATGGTATCGATATCAGCGCTATCTGTGTAAGTACGTCATTCCGGTACCGATCTTTTTCCGGTAGCCCTCTGAGCTGAGGTGACATGGCGACGATCGGACGATGCAAGATGCAATGCACGAAGAATACAAAGCATGGTGATTGATATGAAAAAGGTAATCAAAAGATATATATATATATCTATATTTGATATGCAGTTTTCGCAACGTAGGGTTAGGATGTGGGCACGCAAGCGGTTTGGACCGCGCGGTAGACCATACACGTACGAGCGGTTTTTTTCGCGCGGAAGAGCCGCGCGAAAGATCCGTGCACACGAGCGGTGTGGTCCGCGCGGTTCCGCTGCGACATACCGTGCGGCGTGCACACGAGCGGTTTGTGCCGCGGGCGGAACCGCGCGGTCCAAACCGCTCGTGACGTGTCCGCGCACTTAACCTCTAAATCGTCAGCAGAATAGTTTCACGAGTTTCACATAACGTTTTAGCATTAATTTAATACAATTGTTTTTCTATTTGTCATATTTGTCAATACATAAAACTATTTTTAGTCCTCAGACTCGCAAGTTCCAAGTTTCCCAACTGTATCTCGACGGTGCCTTTGTTGAGTGAAATCAACGCTACTATAAAGTTACAAATTGCAATTATTTGTAACCTGCTGGCTGGGTTGTCTACCTACTGCTGTTCTATGCTGGACAAGATATACGTGACAGGTATGCTTTATTCAACACACAGTAATACGATGTAAAGCAATACGAGATACGAGCAATACGATGTTCTTTTTAGAGCTGCCCTTGATGGGAGAAGTACGAAAATAGCTGTAGTATTGATACAACATGCCGTTCAACCGCTTCCTGGTGCCGAAAACGTAGTTGCGACTGAGCGTGCAACGGCGTATGTGAAGCTTGTGATTTAACAGCGAAGCTTTTGTATATTCTGCCACATGCTGATTACTTATTGGGATATATATCTAGGTTTTTTTTTTTTCTCTATATTTGAAGGAAATAATAAATCTTGTTCATTACAGACTAGAGACGGCGTTCTACGATTTGGCGCAAAACTTTTATCATCACGGATATCGGAATGTCAAAAGTCATCGCGATCAACTTACTAAGAATGTTCATTAATACTTATTTGTTCGTCATCAATTTAAAATGGCATTCTTGAATGAACTTAAGCAAGAACTGCATCTTGCCCAAAAGTAAGATTAAAAATATGAACAACCGTGTATTGCAATATATATACATATGTATATGTAAATATAAATGTTTTACAGGCATTATATGCAAGCTTACCACAATCTTCTAGAAACAAGAATGACAGATGCAAACGCAGTAGAAATAAAAACTATTGCTGGCTTTATAAACTACAAGTTATGCAGAATAATGTTTAGTTTAAATCTTCCAAAAGATGCTATTTCTCAATTTAGACTTCACACAGAAAAGTATTAATATTTACTGCAATAATTTATAGATAAAAATTTTAAATTTTAACGATAATGACTAATTGATGTTTATGTTTAGATTTAAACTAAAAACTGGTCCAAAGGAGCTCATGTTTGAACATCATGCTTGGATGAATAGCCAATTCTCTACATTTGCAGAATTATTTGATGAGGCCATTCGTCAAGGATTACCTGCTGTTCAAACGCTACATCCGGGATATTATTTCCAATTAGCTGCCAGTCATGCAAGTTTACGACAATCTGCGTGTAAAGAACTCTGTCAGGTATAAATATTGTAGTTTTTTTAACAAATACATCATGCCTTCTGTTATATCACTTGAGTTTCAATACTATTTTTTAGCATATAAACAGCTATCCAAATCCAGATCCATTACTAGGTGAAGAGAAACTCGAATTTTATGGACAACGGTTGTGGTGACCTGGGAAATTAAGTGCAGAACCGGCAGACACAGCTAGAGAAGCTATTGGCATACAAGCTTTACAATGCAGGGAAAAGACTGCAGTTAATCATTCTGTAAGATAATTATGTATATATCTGTGCTTTTAGGTAACATGTGATAAATAAATCGTTGTAAAACATTTGCATTCCTTTTCAGATGATAATTATCGGTTTACTAGAAAATGCGATATTGCAATTCAAAGTGTACCGTTGTCCAAGAATGCGGCGATTATTAGGTACATGTCTTTAAAAATTTAGAGATAAAAATTACTTGTAATATACTCATAAAACATGCATAAAATTTCCTTTTCCGTTTTTTTTACAGTCGTGCAAATGGCAGAAGAATACTTCAATGCTCGGGATTATGGCAAAGTTCTTAATAATTAATTTAATTAACTATTAATCTTTTCTCTCTGTACTTATAATGAAAGCCTTCAGCAAATAAAACTTTGTCATTTAACGGCAAAGTTATCGATTCTTTCGTTATTTCCTTTAGACTATCTTCGTGCGTTAATATAGAAATCGTAAAATTTGATTGATCAGATTATTGATGCACATGTTGTAGGAATATCATGGAGAATACGATGGCCGGTTTTACTCACAGATATCTTAAAGAGTGCGTTGCGAGCCGCGTATTTGTCGACTAGTATTCAAGATTATCTTACTCTAGCATTTGAAGCTTTAGGACCTTCAACTACATTCTCTGAGGAACGACAAGCTGTTATTTATAATAATATCAGGAATATACTACAGGTCAGTTTAATAAAGCATTTATGTTTCGCTATTGGCTATGTATAATAATCATTGTATAAGTAAATAAAAGTTTATTTTATTTGATGCAAAAATTAACAAAAAAATGGCTTTAAATTGGTATCAGAGGAAGCCACCGAATCCAGAGCCAGATCTGTCGGACGATATTAAACATCTTGCTATGGAGAAATGGATGCTGGAATTAAATCGTTCGGAGCCAAATACTTTTACAATTGATGACAATAACATGACATCATTTGTTGATCTTAAAGCAAGGTTCTTGCAACAAACGTATGCAGTGAATACAATGATAACAGTGAAAGTTATTTAAGCTATTTAAATATGTCTTAATACATATAGAAATATAATAAAAATATAACTTTAAAAATTATTGGGAGTAATTTTCTCTTTACAGGAATATTTACTGTGGTATCATTGAATTTTCTAATGCATCAATAACAGTCAGTGGACCAGGTTACAATGCTGATATTCCAATTGGTGAAGCTCAACAATCAGATCTTATTTTTCAAGCAAAGGAAACGAAAAAATTCTACTTCAACTTTAGAGCGCCTCATCAAAATGATGGCGTAGAAATTCGTATTACCACAGTTTCCTTACAAATGGGTGATAGCGCGCATTGCTGTATCATATTGAGATTCTCAGCTATGGGTAGAGAAACAAATTTGTTGGATCGTTTGTATCCTGAAATACAACAACTTCGGTTTGCTTATAGAAGCTTAATATTTGTTCTTGGTATCCAATGGTTATTTGAAAAGAACTAATATAATTTTTATTTGCATCAGTGAAGGCAAGTTTGAGGCAATAAGACCGTTAATTCACGCGAAGATTAAACAGGAAAAATCGAGTTTAAGTTTAAGCAAATGTTTAAGTTTAAGTTTTGAGTTTAAGCAAAATCCAATAATCCTGCGCTTTAGGCGAGTGGCTACCTATCACGATATCCTTATCAGCTAATGAGAATGTTAATGCAGTCTGTATGTAATACTTGTATCTCTTTTTGGAGATGGAGTCCTCACTAGCTTAAACTCTATGAGGGTGTTGGCCTCGAAATCATGCCGGTGGGTGCTGAAACTGTCAATTTAAAAATGGCTACGATGTATCACATTAGAAAAACCGGTCTCTTACGATGTACTGCTACTGCGGTTAAAACCTGCTTAAAACCTCATTGTACATCGGGCTTTGCGATATAACAAACACGATGCTCTGTATAGTGTATAAGATCACAAGATATAGGGTTAAAGTCATAGTGATGATGTAAGTCAATTTTTTGACAACTTTTTTCTTTTTAAACATATGTCCGCATGTGTAGACTGCATCTATAAACTCAATCAACTGGATAGGTTAAGAAAAGTGACTTACACTATGGCTGTAACCCTTCCATATACTTATACTACACATATTAATTATATTATTAATTATATTATATTAATCTTACGATGTACTGCTACTGCGCTTCAAACCTTATTGTAGATCGGGCTTTGCAATATAACAAACACGGTGCCCTGTATAGTGTATAAGATAGTAAGATATAGGGTTACAGCCATAGTGATGATGTAAGTCAATTTGTTGATCACTTTTTTCTCTTTAAACATATCTCCGCATGTGTAGACTGCATCTATGAACTCAAATCAACTCGATAGGTTGAGAAAAGTGACTTACACTATGGCTGTAACTCCTCCTTATATACTACACATATTATTATTAATTATATTATATTAATTATATAGTACACATATTAATTTATATTAATGAAAACCTCAATTTATATTGTAATAAATACTAATAAATAAAAACATCAATTTATGATAAAATAAAATTATGAAACTAATAACCTAACCTAATCTATATGTGAGCGCGCGCGCCTGGATGCGTATGTGTGCGTGTATAAATGATCGACTGAAAACATCCCGTTTTCATCATTTCCTGATACTGCCCTCAAACTATAGACGTTCCTGCGAAATTCTATGGGAGATGGTACCCCGGACATTCGAACGTTCGTAGTATGTACTGAGTCAATCGCAGTACGTAATGCGATTGTTCTCAGAATATCGCAATATACTTTTGTGATATTCTCAGATCGTTCTCAGAATGTCCCTGTGCTGTGTGGGACATGATATCATACGTATCATCCCATTGTTATACTCATTGTACTGTGATCATCCGTAACATACTGAGATCATCGCTATAATATCTTTTACAGTATCATTCGGTTTCCTTTCGCGCGCGTATAATTTCAGGATTGACTCAAGGTACGGAAATGATACGTACGCCTTTCCAACGCGCGCGTATATTCTCAGGTTTTACTCGAAGTACTGAAATGGTATCGATATCAGCGCTATCTGTGTAAGTACGTCATTCCGGTACCGATCTTTTTCCGGTAGCCCTCTGAGCTGAGGTGACATGGCGACGATCGGACGATGCAAGATGCAATGCACGAAGAATACAAAGCACGGTGATTGATATGAAAAAGGTAATCAAAAGATATATATATATATCTATATTTGATATGCAGTTTTCGCAACGTAGGGTTAGGATGTGGGCACGCAAGCGGTTTGGACCGCGCGGTAGACCGTACACGTACGAGCGGTTTTTTTCGCGCGGAAGAGCCGCGCGAAAGATCCGTGCACACGAGCGGTGTGGTCCGCACGGTTCCGCTGCGACATACCGTGCGGCGTGCACACGAGCGGTTTGTGCCGCGGGCGGAACCGCGCGGTCCAAACCGCTCGTAACGTGTCCGCGCACTTAACCTCTAAATCGTTAGCAGAATAGTTTCACGAGTTTCACATAACGTTTTAGCATTAATTTAATACAATTGTTTTTCTATTTGTCATATTTGTCAATACATAAAACTATTTTTAGTCCTCAGACTCGCAAGTTCCAAGTTTCCCAACTGTATCTCGACGGTGCCTTTGTTGAGTGAAATCAACGCTACTATAAAGTTACAAATTGCAATTATTTGTAACCTGCTGGCTGGGTTGTCTACCTACTGCTGTTCTATGCTGGACAAGATATACGTGACAGGTATGCTTTATTCAACACACAGCAATACGATGTAAAGCAATACGAGATACGAGCAATACGATGTAAAGCAATACGAGATACGAGCAATACGATGTTCTTTTTAGAGCTGCCCTTGATGGGAGAAGTACGAAAATAGCTGTAGTATTGATACAACATGCTGTTCAACCGCTTCCTGGTGCCGAAAACGTAGTTGCGACTGAGCGTGCAACGGCGTATGTGGAGCTTGTGATTTAACAGCGAAGCTTTTGTATATTCTGCCACATGCTGATCACTTATTGGGATATATATCTAGGTTTTTAATTTTATTATTTTTTATTTCTCTATATTTGAAGGAAATAATAAATCTTGTTTATTACAGACTAGAGACGGCGTTCTACGATTTGGCGCAAAACTTTTATCATCACGGATATCGGAATGTCAAAAGTCATCGCGATCAACTTACTAAGAATGTTTATTAATACTTATTTGTTCATCAATTTAAAATGGCATTCTTGAATGAACTTAAGCAAGAACTGCATCTTGCCCAAAAGTAAGATTAAAAATATGAACAACCGTGTATTGCAATATATATACATATGTATATGTAAATATAAATGTTTTACAGGCATTATATGCAAGCTTACCACAATCTTCTAGAAACAAGAATGACAGATGCAAACGCAGTAGAAATAAAAACTATTGCTGGCTTTATAAACTACAAGTTATGCAGAATAATGTTTAGTTCAAATCTTCCAAAAGATGCTATTTCTCAATTTAGACTTCACACAGAAAGGTATTAATATTTACTGCAATAATTTATAGATAAAAATTTTAAATTTTAACGATAATGACTAATTGATGTTTATGTTTAGATTTAAACTAAAAACTGGTCCAAAGGAGCTCATGTTTGAACATCATGCTTGGATGAGTAGCCAATTCTCTACATTTGCAGAATTATTTGATGAGGCCATTCGTCAAGGATTACCTGCTGTTCAAACGCTACATCCGGGATATTATTTCCAATTAGCTGCCAGTCATGCAAGTTTACGACAATCTGCGTGTAAAGAACTCTGTCAGGTATAAATATTGTAGTTTTTTTAACAAATACATCATGCCTTCTGTTATATCACTTGAGTTTCAATACTATTTTTTAGCATATAAACAGCTATCCAGATCCAGATCCATTACTAGGTGAAGAGAAACTCGAATTTTATGGACAACGGCCGTGGTGACCTGGGAAATTAAGTGCAGAACCGGCAGACACAGCTAGAGAAGCTATTGGCATACAAGCTTTACAATACAGGGAAAAGACTGCAGTTAATCATTCTGTAAGATAATTATGTATATATCTGTGCTTTTAGGTAACATGTGATAAATAAATCGTTGTAAAACATTTGCATTCCTTTTCAGATGATAATTATCGGTTTACTAGAAAATGCGATATTGCAATTCAAAGTGTACCGTTGTCCAAGAATGCGGCGATTATTAGGTACATGTCTTTAAAAATTTAGAGATAAAAATTACTTGTAATATACTCATAAAACATGCATAAAATTTTCTTTTCCGTTTTTTTTACAGTCGTGCAAATGGCAGAAGAATACTTCAATGCTCGGGATTATGGCAAAGTTCTTACGTAAGTTAATTAATTTAATTAACTATTAATCTTTTCTCTGTACTTATAATGAAAGCCTTTAGCAAATAAAACTTTGTCATTTAACGGCAAAGTTATCGATTCTTTCGTTATTTCCTTTAGACTATCTTCGTGCGTTAATATAGAAATCGTAAAATTTGATTGATCAGATTATTGATGCACATGTTGTGGGAATATCATGGAGAATACGATGGCCGGTTTTACTCACAGATATCTTAAAGCAGACCTCGGCAAGAAATGCACTTCTCGGCCGATTTTCAACTGGCTCCGCCTAGCGCTGTTCCCCTTACCTCGCCGTCCCGCGCGCAGCCTACGAGTCGCTCGAGGCTCAGGACCGTAAACATATGTTTACAATAACTTTCCACGTCACCCGTGAGGTACTATTGTTGACACGTTTTTTTTTAAAGTGGTATTCCCTGTAGGCCAAATCCACTAATATTCCTTGAAATTACAGTTACAGCCGTGTTCGATAAGAATCTGGCAAGAAGGAAAAAAGTGAAAATTATTATTATTTAAGTAAGATTTGAATAACTGTGATTTCCTTTGGAAAGAATCGACATGACTAACTAATTGGGAAATATTTTGATTTGGTTTTTGCAGCTTTAAATTGAGAAGCCTAAGTTGATTAGTCATGTCAGTAATGAAGACAAGTTCACAGAGAAATGTGATATCTTGCAAAATGACTATATAATCCTAAAATTTAGGATTGTTTATTTCTTGCAAGAAAAGGGAGGATTTCTTTTCTTATGGCAAAAAATATTTCCAAACAATTAACAGCATTAAGCCAACGTACTGAACAATAAAGTGGGACATCTGTGTGAATAGTATTATGTTACTCGAGAAATAATTTAAATTTTCGATGGACTAAGGAACTTCTGTCCACCTTTAATTATATTAATTATTTTTGTCACAGTCTCCATAGCTGTTGACAGTTTTACAACTTTGCCGCTTAGTGCTTCTTGATGGATTATGCAATGTACAAGGGCAATATTAATATTTCGCTGCTTTAATTGTCCTGCAAATCCTATCTTTAAACCGGTCATAGCCCTCGCGCCATCAGTTGCAATCGAAGAACATTTATTAAAATTGATGCCAAATTTTTTAAGCGATTCTTTAACTGTTACAAAAATATCAAGACCCATCGTCGTGGTATGTAAAGGGACGACATTTAAAAGCTCCTCAACACACGAGAAATCGTCTTGTACGATTCGAGTAAAAATACTCAGTTGACTCGTGTGTCGAATATCGGTGCTCTTGTCAAGACATAACAAAAAATATGTACATGACGTCAGAAGGTTCTTTAATTTTATAAAAAGTGAAAAATGTTCTTTAAGCGACGATTCTTTACCGCGTCTTATAAGGCTACATCTAATATGCAAATCGACGTTCCCGCTAGCTGTAAAAAGTTCCGAAAGTTGACCTAAATTTTCTTCATTTCTTGTTAATTTCTTTAATTATGCTTTAATTGGTTAAAGGGTCGTATACGTCATCAGTGGATTAGGCTTACAGGGGATACACTTCAAAATAAAGTGCGTCAACAATAGTCCCTCACGGGTGACGTAGAAAGCTATTGTAAACATATTTTTACGGTCCTGAGCCTCGAGCGACTCGTAGGCTGCGCGCGGGACGGCGAGGTAAGGGGAACAACGCTAGGCGGAGCCAGTTGAAAATCGGCCGAGAAGTGCATTTCTTGCCGAGGTCTGTCTTAAAGAGTGCGTTGCGAGCCGCGTATTTGTCGACTAGTATTCAAGATTATCTTACTCTAGCATTTGAAGCTTTGGGACCTTCAACTACATTCTCTGAGGAACGACAAGCTGTTATTTATAATAATATCAGGAATATACTACAGGTCAGTTTAATAAAGCATTTATGTTTCGCTATTGGCTATGTATAATAATCATTGTATAAGTAAATAAAAGTTTATTTTATTTGATGCAAAAATTAACAAAAAAATGGCTTTAAATTTGGTATCAGAGGAAGCCACCGAATCCAGAGCCAGATCTGCCGGACGATATTAAACATCTTGCTATGGAGAAATGGATGCTGGAATTAAATCGTTTGGAGCCAAATACTTTTACAATTGATGACAATAACATGACATCATTTGTTGATCTTAAAGCAAGGTTCTTGCAACAAACGTATGCAGTGAATACAATGATAACAGTGAAAGTTATCGTAAGCTATTTAAATATGTTTTAATACATATAGAAATATAATAGAAATATAACTTTAAAAATTATTGGGAGTAATTTTCTCTTTACAGGAATATTTACTGTGGTATCATTGAATTTTGTAATGCATCAATATCAGTCAGTGGACCAGGTTACAATGCTGATATTCCAATTGGTGAAGCTCAACAATCAGATCTTATTTTTCAAGCAAAGGAAACGAAAAAATTCTACTTCAACTTTAGAGCGCCTCATCAAAATGATGGCGTAGAAATTCGTATTACCACAGTTTCTTTACAAATGGGTGATAGCGCGCATTGCTGTATCATATTGAGATTCTCAGCTATGGGTAGAGAAACAAATTTGTTGGATCGTTTGTATCCTGAAATACAACAACTTCGGTTTGCTTATAGAAGCTTAATATTTGTTCTTGGTATCCAATGGTTATTTGAAAAGAACTAATATAATTTTTATTTGCATCAGTGGAGGCAAGTTTGAGGCAATAAGACCATTAATTCACGCGGAGATTAAACAGGAAAAATCGAGTTTAAGTTAAGGCAAAAGTTTAAGTTTAAGTTTCGAGTTTTAGCAAAATCCAATAATCCTGCGCTTTTAGGCGAGTGGCTACCTATCACGATATCCTTATCAGCTAATGAGAATGTTAATGCAGTCTGTATGTAATACTTGTATCTCTTTTTGGAGACGGAGTCCTCACTAGCTTAAACTCTATGAGAGTATTGGCCTCGAAATCATGCCGGTGGGTGCTGAAACTGTCAATTTAAAAATGGCTATGATGTATCACATTAGAAAAACCGATCTCTTACGATGTACTGCTACTGCGGTTAAAACCTGCTTAAAACCTTATTGTACATCGGGCTTTGCGATATAACAAACACGATGCTCTGTATAGTGTATAAGATCACAAGATATAGGGTTAAAGCCATAGTGATGATGTAAGTCAATTTTTTGACAACTTTTTTCTTTTTAAACATATGTCCGCATGTGATAGACTGCATCTATGAACTCAATCAACTAGATAGGTTAAGAAAAAGTGACTTACACTATGGCTGTAACCCCTCCATATATACTACACATATTAATTATATTATTAATTATATTATATTAATCTTACGATGTACTGCTACTGCGCTTCAAACCTTATTGTAGATCGGGCTTTGCGATATAACAAACACGGTGCCCTGTATAGTGTATAAGATCATAAGATATAGGGTTACAGCCATAGTGATGATGTAAGTCAATTTGTTGATCACTTTTTTCTCTTTAAACATATCTCCGCATGTGTAGACTGCATCTATGAACTCAAATCAACTCGATAGGTTGAGAAAAGTGACTTACACTATGGCTGTAACCCCTCCTTATATACTACACATATTATTATTAATTATATTATATTAATTATATAGTACACATATTAATTTATATTAATGAAAACCTCAATTTATATTGTAATAAATACTAATAAATAAAAACATTAATTTATGATAAAATAAAATTATGAAATTAATAACCTAACCTAATCTATATGTGAGCGCGCGCGCCTGGCTGCGTATGTGTGCGTGTATAAATGATCGACTGAAAACATCCCGTTTTCATCATTTCCTGATACTGCCCTTAAACTATAGACGTTCCTGCGAAATTCTATGGGAGATGGTACCCCGGACATTCGAACGTTCGTAGTATGTACTGAGTCAATCGCAGTACGTAATGCGATTGTTCTCAGAATATCGCAATATACTTTTGTGATATTCTCAGATCGTTCTCAGAATGTCCCTGTGCTGTGTGGGTATGAATATATTACAATATATAGTGTAAATAATAGTATGAGAGTGATTATGTGAACGAATGTGTATGTATACTTCATTATTTTGAGTGTGTGTACGTGTACTTCATTAATAAACACTTGATTTAATACGATTAAAGTTTATCCTTTTATAATTATTTCAATTTACTTTATTTTATTATTTTTTTAGTACCTGCACCTATTTATTTAATCGATTCCAGAAAATTACTTGTAGGATTTTATTCCAAGATTCTAAACAAAAATATGGTGATGGTAGCAAAAAACTTATAATTAAAAAAAAAATGTTTTGTTTTTTAAAGTACCTTCTACCCATTTTATTGGTTCGAAAAAAGTACTTGTAGAATACCGTCTCAAAAGTCTAATTACATTATAAAACATTACATAACAAAATAAATATGGCAATGGTACAAAAAACATAAATTTAAAAAATAAAAAGAATCTTATTTTTTTAAACTTCCGCCTATTTTATTAGCTCAAAAAAATTACTTGTAGAATACTGTCTCAAAATTCTACATAAAATATATGGCGACCGCACCAAAAGCATATCATATTTAAAAAAAAAAGAATACTTTATTTTTTAAAAGTATCGCCTACCCATTTTATTGTTTCCAAAAAATTATGTCCGATAAGAAACTGCTCCAAGATTCTAGAAAAATTTCTTCGTAATTGTACAAAAAAAATATCGGGACTGAAAAAAATCAAGACCATTTATTTATTTTTTTATCAATGTTTCCGTCATCATAAACTTTTCCCGAATTTTCCAAAAATGTGTCTCAATAATATCTACAACATATTAAAATTTCAACACAATCGGTTCAGCCGATTAAAAGATATGAATTATTTTCGAAATTTTTATTTTTATTTCTTACAGCAAAACAGTTCAATGTTAAAGGCTAATATTTGACTAAATTGTAAGAGACACTGATAGCAATCAAAGCAAAAAAATGAGCATAATCCGTGTGGAGGAACATTGACCCTTCTTATCCGGCTACGGCCTTTATTCTATCTTTATATAGGAAAATATACACTCAGTCTTAGCATCAGAGCAGAGGGTAACGCAGCTATGATGAACAGTATTGATAACAAACTGAATGAAAATCTTAATTATTAATATCATTATGTTGTAATAATTAAGATTTTTATTCAGTTATGTTATCTATACTGTTCATCAGCTGCGTTACCCTCTGCTTGAAAGAGTTTACATAACAAGTTCAGAGTTGGAAACCTCATATTATACACAATTCTCCATTACTTGTTTTAAATCTACAGCTTCCTTTTCAGTAATGGATTGATAGTCTGAAGTAATAGGTGATGGCAAAAAATCGGAAATTATTGCACTATCATGCAGAAGCACTAAGAATTTAAAAATATATTTTTATGCATATTAAAAGATATATTAGCAATCAGTCTAATTACAAAAGAAGGTGTACCAGATAATATAAAAAGAATTGCATGCAAAACTATGAATATTAATGATGATCATTGATGTTATGTTACCTTGTGTTTACTGGAATGGACATTTTTTTTAGTGGAGGAAACCTTCAAAAGGCACCCCGGTTTTATCGGGGTAGTGTGAGATTCCTACTCACTAAAACCTCCATTGTGCATACGTTACCTGCTGCAATATAATGGCGTTGATTCAACGCTAGCCACGTCTCTTCGTTTAAAGTGATCCGCCCTTCAGACATGTCAAGTCTAATCTCTGTGTAACAATAAATAACTCTACGTACATAGATTAATATCAATATAATAAAAGAAATTATTTACTAAATCTGAAAGTAGAACAATGTTATATGATATTATAATGTTAATTACTAATAAACACCATGAATTAATAAATCGAGTGGATCGCAATTTAAACTGAGTTAAGATCGCGTCGCAAAGTGACCTCAACCATATTATGGGAAGTATACTTTATAAAATATTTCTTGTTCTTTTACATGCAAGCTTATTAATATAATTTACTTTTTATCTATTATTATATATTTATTTTTTGAAAATAGTACATTGCAAAGCAAAACCTATCTGAGTTTAACACTTTGCGACGCAATCACCTCAGTTTAAATTGCGATCTAATTTGCAATGCACTATTTTCAAAACTACAATATAATGTATAGAATTACATTAATAATAATAAATAATAATAAATAATAATAAATAATAATAAATAATAATAAATAATAATAAATAATAATATTATTAATAATTAATAATTAACATTTTAATATAAACAAATATTAATATTATTTCAAAAAAATTAAATATTGAGATTATAGAATAGGCCCCTCCAACGCCCATTCTCGTGAGAACGCAACCAATACTCTTTTATCGTCTCTTCGAAATTTTTTTGTTACTATATATGTTCTATACAATAACGATTGCAGATAACGTCTACCATCTTATTTTATCGTTGTTTCTTTTTGCATAATGGCAGCAATAAAAGCTTACAAAGATGTGTTAAATAATGAAAAATATTAATTCGGGAAAGGCAATAATTTTTTGCTTTCTAGAATTTAAATAAATGACGTCTCATGCATTTTACGTCATGCTGTTGAATATTTTTCATTACAAGGATTTCCTTTCAAGGCTACAGTTGTAGCGAAAGCCGCAGCATAAATTCCGCACGAAATATAATCCGGTTGTATTATTTGTACTTTTTCACAAATTATATCATAATTCGTTATCGTGGGATAACGAAGGCGAATATATTCTTTCTCTTTAGCAGCCAATTTATCATACGTAGTACCACATAGGCTGTCGTACACATGAAGTTTGGTGCCATCAAAATAAATACATCGCCAATGATCTGTACAAGTTCCGCCAATAATTTGTAAGCTTTTATTGCTACGACTAGCTTCAATTAAGTGCGGGTATTGTAAGTATAATACACTGTGTTTCAAAGCAAGAAGTCTCTCTTACAATGCGTAAAAATAGGTCTAACGATTCATCATTTAATGTACTATTTATAGACAAAATATTATTCTTCACTAATGAGAGAGAAGTTATTACATCATCTAACATTTTTTTTTTGTCTTTTTATGTCATCCTCAGTTAGATCTCGTTTTGAATAAGATTATTTTGAAAAATAAGAAGAATCTATGTGTGTGTGTGTGTGTGTGTGTATGTATAATTAAAAATTAATAAAAAAATTAAAAAATCAATTTATTTTATATATATATTTTATTATATTTATATATATATATATATATATATATTTTATATATATATTTTATATATACATATATGCATGTAATATGCATGACATGTAAAATGTTTGTAACGATTTTATGTTTTTTTATGATATAAAATGTATATATAAAATAAATTGATTTTTTAATTTTTTTATTAATTTTTAATTATACATACACAACACACACACACACACACACATAGATTCTTCTTATTTTTCAAAATAATCTTTATTTTTTATCTTTCTTTACATATGCATACATATACAAAAAAAAATAAAAATAATATGATAGCCGGATTTTGCTGACATTATCTCTCAATATTTGCATCCGTGTGCTCACGTATTAGTGTTTGTACTTTGTACATGGATGCTACTACATATGCGATGTAAGAGAGACAAAGATGGAATGACGCTCTCTCTTGTCAAGCAGTCAGTATGTTACCACGAAAATTTCCCCAGCTTCTTAGATCTAGTGAGAACCGTAATAACAATATTTTAGCCAAAATATCGAATG
This sequence comes from Harpagoxenus sublaevis, assembly GCA_030770355.1. Taxonomy (NCBI): domain Eukaryota; kingdom Metazoa; phylum Arthropoda; class Insecta; order Hymenoptera; family Formicidae; genus Harpagoxenus; species Harpagoxenus sublaevis. The sequence continues at coordinate 38,004 of JASTWR010001399.1, forward strand.
AATCTTATTCCATTTAGGATATTCTTAATCAGTAAGTTCATCTGTAGAGCGCTAAAGAGCCCGATTTTGCATTTTTGCTCTTAAAAAATTATAATAAATTAAATACGGACTCGCGGCTAATCCAACCTTACCTGTTGCTAGCTGCCCATTCCCCCAAGTTTATTGAAAATTTTTATTTTTACTTTTTTTTTCATAAAATAGCTCTTTAGCGCACTACAGATGAGCTTACTGATTAAGAATATCCTAAATTGAACAAGATTCATTCGGTATTTTGGCTAAAATATTGTTATAGCGAATCCGTAATTCCAGGCCGGCCGATAGGCGTCTCCACCGTGTCTCCTGCCGACCCTTAAGGCCATCACACACAAAATGCATAGCGTAGCATAACCATAGCATAAGACCGCTGGACCAATGAGCATCCAGCATAAAGCCGCCATATTAATTTATATAAGATGCTCATTGGTCCAGCGGTCTTATGCTAAGCTTATGCGACGTTATGCATTTTGTGTGTGATGGCCTTTAAGTAACCATGGGATAACAAAGGATTTCAAGAGCGTGTCAGGGGGCTGCTCCGGGGCGAAGCCCGGGTAACCAGCTAGTAATTAATACACGTACGGACACCTCCTCTGATACGCAGCACTGTCATATGTTCGTTGATGTATATTTCTATCTCACTTAAGCCTTGTGTCCACGATCCGAGAACTCGGTCCGAGTTTCGGTTTAAGCCAATGAAACTGCTACCTTTCTGTAAGAGCTGCAAGTTGATTGGCTTAAACCGAAACTCGGACCGAGTTCTCGGATCGTGGACACAAGAACTCGGTCCGAGTTTCGGTTTAAGCCAATAAAACTGCTACCTTTCTGTAATCAACTTGCAGCTCTTACAGAAAGGTAGCAGTTTTATTAGCAGCTTAAAGCCTTGTGTCCACGATCCGAGAACTCGGTCCGAGTTTCGGTTTAAGCCAATCAACTTGCAGCTCTTACAGAAAGGTAGCAGTTTTATTGGCTTAAACCGAAACTCGGACCAAGTTCTCGGATCGTGGACACAAGGCTTTAGAGTCTCTCTATCTCACTCGCAGAATTTTGCCACAAAGTGCTGCCAACTGTCGTTTTGTCGCGACTCTGATTAGAGGGACTCTAGTTATAACTAAGGAAGAGAGCAATGTAGGGTGCTTTCCAATTGTTTAACACATCCTAACACAAACATACACAGGAAGGCACAAAGTGTAGCGATGTGCACGACTCAATTGGAACAAAATGTGTACTAATGTGTACGCTGTGCACGGTTTTGGGTAGGGTTATTCATTATTGTGATACAAGATAATTCGAATTACTTATTACTTCAATGATATTCTTGATATTTTCGTTGATTTGTAGTTTTTTTGCCTTTTTGAATAAAAAAAAAGAAAAAGAAATGCGCGGCCACTCATTTAAGCCTTGTGTCCACGATCCGAGAACTCGGTCCGAGTTTCGGTTTAAGCCAATGAAACTGCTACCTTTCTGTAAGAGCTGCAAGTTGATTGGCTTAAACCGAAACTCGGACCGAGTTCTCGGATCGTGGACACAAGGCTTTATAGCCGCCGTGGCTAGTAACTATTTCATTGTCACTAGAGAACACAAGCTTGCACATCCGACTAGTAGCTCTCGGGAGTTCAATCGAAGTTAGCGGGACAACTTCGACTTTTGATATTTTTTTTTTTACTAATCGATTGTTAGTCGTTTGTTATTGATTGTTAGACTAATTAGAACGTTTGTTAGATAATAGTTTTTACGTAATCACGAAAATAATTTTTAGTGTTAAGTTAGCGGGTAAATATAGAATTCTTTACAATTTTTGGTTCAAACCGGGGTCAATCGATGCGGAATTGTTTGTTAGTTCCGAATATACTAATTAAAACGTTTGTTAGATCACGGTTTCGCTTAAAAACGCAAAAAACTGTATATCGTTTAGCTGCCGGAGAGTGGGGGTGAGATGTAGAATATGTGGTGGTTTCGGAACGCATTTGTCCGAATTGCCCGTAAATAGTTCATCGAAACGAGAAACGTGCTTAAACAATTTATCAATTTATTTATCAGATTTGCTTGTGCCTAATACCTGGCTACATTTCACATGCAAAAATATAGGTAAGTGTAAAAGGCAAATTTCATTCTGAACTTAGTGAAAAGTAATCTTGCAATAAAAGAGATATAGATTACAAAAGTAGAGGTAACCTAAAGTTGTATTTGAACAATTATATAGGATTGTCTTCAGACATAAGGCACTTATTCTCCCTCATCCGAGGGAAAATCCAAACCCCCCCCCCCCCTTGAACAATTATATCAAATCATAGATCTATGAAATATAGAAATAAACTTATATTGTATGTACAAGTAGATATAAGTAATTTTGTCATTGTACGGAAACTCGCAGTTCAAACTAACTATAAAATTGTTTGCAGATGCTTGCTGTCATTGTGAATACAGATCAAAGAGGTAGGAAAGCAGTGGAATACCTCATGCATTTCCAAGTAAGTTAGAAAAGCTTTAGCGAAGCTACTTAATCTTGTACAAATCATATTAAAAGTACACATTAAGGAAATATAAATATATTTTATCATTGTGTAAGGGTTGGAATCTGTCTTGGGACCGTTGTGTAACAGAGGAATATGTGCTCAAAGATACGGAAGAGAATCGTCAACTTCAACGAGATCTAGCACAAAAAGCGCAGCTTCAGCTGTACGTATTCCTGAAACTAATATTATACAAATTTTATGATTTATTATGAATTGGTATACTATTTTTTTTTCTCATGAAACAGGGGTGCTTATTTATGTCACCGCAAACGCAAGAAGAGAAGCCATAAGATGTCAAAGCGCTTAACCGAAACAGAGCATCAAGAACCTCGGCGTAGAGCGAGAAGCGGTAGCTGTCGAGCTGCATCAGCTACGACCAGATCTTCCGAAGATGGCAGTTCAGGCCAACACGCTGATTATGATGCAAAAGTAAGTTTCATTTTCAAGTTACAAATTTGATTTTGGACGTTTCAGAACTTTTATAATCCAATAACAGAAAGAGATAGTAGCAATAACTTGAAAAATATATGTAACGCTGATTGACTGTCGTGTCGTGAGGGCGTAATTTTCTTAACGTTGCCGCACTATGAAAGGTTTAATTTATCCGTATGATATTGCAGGTCGAGGACTGCGAAAGTAAGAAAAGTTTATAAGAATAAAATTTGTAATTTATAGGACGTAAACATAGAAGAGGATACAAAGAGTAGTTCTGATTACATGGGTGAAACGAGTGACGATGAACACTGCGGGCGGTGGTAGCCAATTTGGAGCCAGTATGAAACCAGGCGATGATCTTGATATAGATAGCACATAAAAACGGATTCTAGAGCAGCATTATGACCTAATAAGTAATAAAAATAAGGTAAGCTAGTAATTAATTTTTGAGTTAATATATATTACAGATATAAGCTATAAATGAGTATAAAGCATTGGTGCCAGATACATTTTTCAACAACCAAGAACTATTCCTGCTGTTTGCATTTTATTTAATTTTCATATTTAAATTAAAATTATACAAAGGATTGTGATTTATGTTAAAAACTAATCTTTTACTGAAAACAAATATGCAAATATATTACTGATATTTATTTCAGCTTGTACTTCCGGCGCAACCTACTGTGATAAATATTCTAGAATCCTTGGTACAGCATTTCACTACGACGCAGTTTACGAAATATCCCAGAGAAACCTTAACGGAATAAAGTGAATAATGCGATAGAGAAAACAGTAAACGAAGTAAACATATGCAGAGAAATCGCGGACGGCTTGCGTATATATTTCGATTTCACATATTACCTCATCTCCTGTTATACAGGTAAGAAAAAGAGCAATATTCACATCAACTGTCAAAACAAGAAGCTATTGTTTTGTTTCAGGTATTTAATGAATATGGTGGAATTAGTGGAAATGGCGGAATTACCAAACTATGATATGGGCAACAGTAGCGAAAACAAAAAGGATTGTGATGCAAGGGAAGCTGTCCGTAGGCAATTTTACAAAAACCACATAAGTAAAAATAATGTTAAGTTAGAAACTGATGACAGTACACCTCAAGAAGAAAGACGCAAACAATTATTGGAACCTCAGAAGAAGTATGTATAACAGATAACATAAAGAAATATTTTACTGTTAAATGTACCTTATAAAGAAACTATAATAGATATATGCAATATAGAAATCCATACAAAAGAATTAATAACTTGCGATGAGATATATACAATATTAAAGAATTATTCTGTATACTACTGTATTAAATAATTATACTGTATCTTAACGAGGATATTAAAAACACTTCATAATAATAAGATGAAGATCAATTAAAGTAAATAATATTAATTTAATTTTTGTTTTCTTAGCTATTGAAGTCAAACGTTCAAATTTGTGCTTTTAACCGTCATTGCTGTAAATTACTTTATACATGTCGTAACAACTATAGTTAATTTTCCATTTGGCTTCTTCCACCATCATATTTTTGTTATTTTAAATTTCCTTTTTATCCTTTTTTTATTCTATTATTTTACACAAATATAATATGCTATTTTACGACTCTTACAGACATAAGCTGAAATTTCATGCGAGCGAAGAAAAGCCAGCGTTTACCCCCACTCCACCTTCACTGTAAAGCCAGCGTAGAATAGCTAACGCTATCGCCTCTATCATTTTCATGGAGCGAAGAAAAGCTGGCGTATTACCCCCACTCCACGCAATGCAAAGTAGCATTAAAAAGCTGAGCTAACGCTACTTAACCTAGAAGAAGAAGAACTGTGTATAATAAAAATGGAGTACTCCAATTATTATAGACAGTACATCGCGTACGTTGAATATTACAGACGTACAGTAGCAGCGCAACGAGACTGCCAAATAAAGCCGCTTTGTCAGTCGGTTGTGTTGGTGGAGGAGGAGGAGGTATAAACGGCGGAATATTACTCGAATTTCATCTCAAGAACGTGTCAAATGAGATACTAAGGTCCGAATTAATAGAAATTTCTCAGTTGTCAAGATCAATCTGTCTTTGTCTCGCGTATATCGTTTTACCATACGCTAGACAAAGACAGACTGATCTTGAAAACTGAGAAATGTCTATTAATTCGGACCTAAGAATGGAATTTTTATACTTTATACTTTGACTCACAATCAGTTTAATAATCATGTTTCGATTAGAAATCAACTGACGTTGTTTTCAGCTGAGAAGCAGAACGATTATTATTTTACCTTATGGATGTATTATAGCGGAAGCCTGATCGCAGTTTCAATTTCTATTATCCAAGCTAAGACATATCGGATATGTAATAAGTTATTTTGTATATAAATTTTCTATTTTTCTATTTTTATTGTATTACATTAAAATTAGGGATCAATAGAAAAAAATTATTTGCAATGCGTATATTTCCACATAGAGAATTTCCATTGATACTAAATAAACAATATTTTCAATATTGTTTAAATAGAGTAGCTATGTGTGAATTACATAGCAAATACACAAAAATATAAACAAAAAGTGTTTTTACAATCCAGAATCATAATTCAAGTTAATTTGTTAATAAATCTACAAATAATATGCTATTGTTGAATAAAAATAAAATTAAAATCTATAACATGAGATACGATAATATACACGAGCGTGATATAGATACATATATCAATTTTAAGATTGCGCAACGGCCAACATCTCCTCTTGATGAATTAAATGTATACCCATCAATTTCGATAACGATGCAGCCCATGATCTAGAAGAGCAGCTTGTTCTATGCGTTCCAGTAAAACGGACTACGTCAGCTAGGCGATCTGTACGCGCGCTGATTACTCCAGTCTCTACCAAATTGCAAAGACATGCTTCTGTTTCTTCAGTCGGAAGATCTAGTAACTCATCCATGCGAGTTAATGTAATCTAAAAAAATGTTTCTTTATATATCTACATTCTATGCATGATATTATTAAAGTAAGACTATCGTCAAATAAATATTTTACTATTTCATATTTTTCAACTAAATTTCGAATATTGACAATTTTGTATGATATAACTTAATACATATATATACTTTTCATTATCATTTAAACACGTTCTGAATAATATATAAACTTAATTACATGTTCTACAACACGGTTCCGCAAATCTGCCCATCGTTTGCATCCCAAGGATGCGGATCTATTTCATTTTTGTGAAGCATATTTTCACATATGCCACAGGTGTACAATAGAGTTTCCTACAATATAACAAATACAAATTAACACAATATAACAAATAAATTTATATAACTTAAATAAATAAGAAATAAAGAGCAACCTAACCTATAAGTATGCTCATTACTGTATAATACTGTATAATATATACTAACTTCGTTTGTATTTTCTGGCGATGTAAAATTATCGGTCCCTTCAGCCATACTAATAATTTTTTAACTTCTTTCTTATAATTTTTTAACTTCTTTCTCTCTGTGTCACCACGTGTACTTCTTTATTTCTGTGTCACCACGTGTTTTCGGCTTTCGGCGTTGTTTCGCTAAAAGTTCAACCGTGTTGAACTTTTAGCTAAGCAACGCCGTAACGCCAACCTTGACGAAAATTGATGGAGTGGGGGTAAAACGCTGGCTTTTCTTCGCTCCGTGAAATTGCACCTATAAGGATGAAACAGTTAATGCTGCACGTGGTATAGTGGAACAGTATTCTAAATCAAAAAACGAGAATATAGGAGAGGGGAACCATTCGTGATATTATAGGAATCAGTTGGGTCCTCTTTGTCAGTTGACATAATTATAATTGGAATCAGTCAGCTTAAGTCGTCCTCGTTAGCTGGTAGTGCAATTACCAAGCAATCAAACATACGACCAATGACAGCGTGCACTGCGTCCATACAGCTGCGAATGCCACGACATAGCAAAAGGGGCAATCTTATGGAATTCTGTATATTTGATTCAGTCTGTGATATCCTCCAGAATAATAATATCCCTTTATAAATAGGTTCTCGACATCTTCTCACGACCATTGGTCTTGGCTATAACTTCAATCTAAAATATATTTTAAGCAAACTGAAACTTTGTTGCATTTCCAATATACATGTTCGAATAAGATATTAAATAAAAGATCAAGAATTAAAATTATGTGTCGATTCTTTTACCTTGATTGCTGGATGATCTTCATTTGGTCTGGAGATAATATTCTCCACAACAGAAAACTTTGCGTCGTAAGTTACATCTTCATGTGACATGATACTTGTAACCTCTTCTCTTAATCTCTTTGAATACAGTTTGAAGTGAATATCATCTTGTTGGAAGCCAAATAAAGCAGATGCTGCATAAACGTTCCACGTT
>JASTWR010001400.1:0-45329 GCA_030770355.1 Harpagoxenus sublaevis
ACTATGACCTAGTTTACACCGAGCACTTGGTACGCGTATAAAGTACTATATCCGTATCAAATCGCTTGATACGCTCGGTATAAAACGCTCGCGGATTACTTTGTGCGCCTCTGGTCTGATACTCCTCAATCGCGAGTATCAGACCAAGTTGATACGCGTATCAAAAGATGTCAGCGCGCTGTAAACGCTTGATTCGATTCGAATTGGATCAAGTACGATATACCGCCGCTGCTGACTGTTGTTAGATTGAGGTTAAAGTTAGAATATTTTATAGGTACAAGATGAATTTAATAATTATAAGTTGTTTAATAACTGTGATATAGTTTCCAAAAGTTCCTTTGTTTTTTACAAGTTCTTAAAAGTCGTTTTTATTTATAGATATAATATAAATCATTAATTAAATAAATAGTTTGTTGTGTATGCAGGAAATATAAATATTTTTCCATTAATCTCAAAATGTGATATTAATTATGATAATTACTATAACTGTGAATAGTGGTAGGTTTATGAGACAAACTTGAATATTTTATAATATAAAAATGTGGTGTACTGTACACATATAAAAGCTGTAATAATATTACATACAAAAGGATGCATAAATTAAAGAAGTAAAAGATATAAAAAGATGTTAAAATTATATTATTTAATTCGAATATACACATGAGAAAATAATACCGAAATCACTGAAAACATTGGACTTTATCTGGATTATAAAACCTAACCTAACCTGTTGTGAGATGGAACGGTTGTAAACAGGGATGTATCAAATGTTAGTCCGCACCAACTTGATACGCGTACCAACGATTTAACGGTTGTAAAGTAGACCTATGAATACCGGCCCCCTAGAATAATCAGAGATGCGACATTGAACCTCATGGCCTGATTGGCTGCCTAATCACGTGGTTATAACGCCATTTGCATTTTATTAACAATCAGTGGTACGTATAATGCACATTTGTATAATGTTAATGGCAATTTATTGGTGAAAACAATAATAGAAAAATATCTACAGTGATTTTATTTAGGAAACACTTACTCTTTCCCCCTTCTTCTCCTTGCAACTTAACCTCACTCTGTCAATTTCTCTCACTTTATAAGTACTTATAATGGAAGCAACATGGCGGATAATCGGAATAATCGCGATTAGATTGCGATAGCTCGATATATCTAACCTGACCTTGCAGCCGGATGAGGCTGCAGCGGTGCCGCCAGAGACGAGGCCGGAAGAAGAAGGTGAGGCGGAGTAAGTCTCCGAGCTGTCCAGCCTACATTTCCTCGCGTTCAATGTTGTTCGCGTTGCACTATTGTTTATTATTTTCTTTTGTCGCGTAAAGGGATAATACCCAGATATATTTAGTTTTCTTTTCTCTCGTTTATATATACATACCTATATATATATATAAATAAAGATGCGCGCTATTCGTATCGTTTAGATAATAATGGCAGTAGTGGAGTTAAGTTGCGTGTAGAGAGGCGTATCGTTATCACGAGCGTCCACATATGATCTCATATAGAGACCGACCGCGCCAAGCGTGGCATAAAAGTAGAATAATCCGGTGCCGGCTACCACGTCCGACATCGAGTATATTATATATTAGTTTAAATTTTTGGTTTCTCCCCATTTAATCATTTTCTTTGTTTCGAGTTTCGCTTATTTACATGCGAAAACCGCGCGGAAACGCGTACAAAAGGGGAAAAAACCCGTGATTCAGCGTTAAACAAGTGTCAGCGTATATCCTGATCGCGCTTCCGACCAAGTGCGACGCTTGGACGGAGAAAACGCTTTGTCGACAAGATCCGATGAGATCAACGATACCAACGCGTTCTATGGACGTCAATTAAGACGTTGATAAGGGTCAATTAAAATTTCGATCGGCCGATAGCTAGGTTCTTGTTCAGACGTCGTGCGGACAAACGGCCAACGGCGATGGCCTATTAGGGTCCCAAATAGCATATATACCGAGTTTCACCCTGATCCGACCGGGACATAGCCAACTTCCGGTACAGACATCTTCTTCAGGAACAAACAACGGGGATCGACTAATTGAGTCCCTGGGAACCCAACGGACCGACTCCCGTCGTCCTCCGAACCCTGAACAAGGAAGTCGACCTGGGGATCATCCACGAGGAAAACACCTATATAGGGGTGATCACGAGGCCCTAGCGAGAGCACCTGTCAAGGTCCCGCTCGAATCCGACATTCGAGTGGCTAGATCATTGTTCAAATGTATTTTGACAAATAAAGACTTCGAACGTTCCTGGTAGATCTTAAATAGCGCTAATATAGCGTTCCCGTTGAAGCCGCATCGTTCAAAGACTAACTTCCGGTTCGAGCGTCATCACCGGAAAAACACGTCATTTCCCGTGATATTAGGTAATAAGAATCATCTATACCAAAGAGCGACCGTTCTACATCCTTAAATAGCGATATTACGTTTGTACCTGTAAATTCATGCATAATCATGTTATATGTCATATGTGAATCCTCGGATAAATATACTCGAGGATAGTTTCCAGCATTTGCGAGGATATGAAAGAGACAGTCGTGCGAAATTCCGACGTGTTTGTCGGACTTATCGATTTCCTGCGTAGCAACGATCAGGCGATATGACGTCATCATCACTCGAGACAAACAAGAGTGGGGGTACTGCGTAGGATGGGGATGTGCGACGTAGCGAGCGAGCGCTCATGGTTAGTCCGCCGGGAGAGCTCGTAGAGACAGCATCTTTTGACACGAAACGAAGTTCTCGTAACAACCGGGGAGACCCGCGTACGGAGCGATATCCGGTATAACGCGAATATTACATATTCTGCGAGAAGTGAAGATAGTGCGATATATACGCATATCGAAGGTCAGTCCGCCGGGAGATCTCGTACAAGCAACCCATTCTGACGCGTTACGAAGGTTCTCGATACAACCGGGGAGACCCGCGTACGGAGCGATATCCGGATATATCACGTATCGTCGATAAGTGCGTGCGACTTATGCGAATAGTGCGAACATTCACATCCGTGTACGAAACAAAGGACAATCACGCGGGGGAATACGTGATATTCTCACAACAACCGGTGACACCCATGTTGCGGACGAAATTACGTCATTATTCCAAAATTGTCAATTTTACGCGCGACACGCGAACTGTGATATACGATAACGGTGATACACCACGAGTGACTGTGTAAATCATCGTTGATCGAAACTGAATGACCATTTATTCTGAATTTATTGAATAAATACATTGTTATACAAAAGTGATATCCTCAGTGTATGAAATCATTCTGCGATATCCAGTATATCCTGTGACCTGTCCTGAGTCACCTTCCAAGCGGTAGATACATGCGAGATCACCGTTCCTGCGAAAAAAAAAATTAAGTGCGAGTAAATGCACATTAATTACGTTATACGTATACGGTATACGATACTTACCTGCGATTCTGCGACGATCCTGATGGTGAGACATCCGTGACGATCCAGTGGTCCTGAGCATCGTTGGTAGTAAGCGGCTTCTACGAAGGAGGTCCATCCATGTGAGACGATACGCCAAGCGGCCAGCAGCAGTCCGGAACACCTGAAACAAAGAAAAAGGGGAATTAGTCGACAGATACGGTTAGTAGTATACTTACCTTTCTCGGTTTAACGGGTAAAATCGAGTGGCGACCGTGTTTCACGAATTTTCAAGATTTTCGGAAGATTAAATGAATGAGTCGTATCACGCGTAGCTTCCCGTGCCCGGTTACAACCTGACCGTCAATGTCGCATCTCTGTTATCTAGGACTCTAGTGGGGACTAGTAGGGAATAGCCGGGCTAGACTTCTATCCCCACCAAGCGATCAGTAGAAAGAGAGAGGACCATATCCACGGCTATATATGTCTGCACCGTAAACCGCCGTAGAGTTAGCAGAAAAATTAAATATTTTTGAATTATTCTTTTTCATATAATTTGGGAATTATTTGGGGAAGTTTGGGAAAATTGTTTAAACATTTGGGAAAGAATAGATTTTTTGTTATTAACAAAATTTATCGAGCGTCAAGTTAGCAGATAGCAACTATGTTTAATGTTTATTATAAATGGAATCGATTGGAAATCATTTGGGGATGACATCTTCATTGTAATTTTTATTTGGGAAAGCTTTGTATTCAAAATAAAAATAAAAATAAATTTAGGTTTCTGTTCTATTTCGCTGCACTTCTGCACTAGTACAACAAATGAACTTATTGCACTAGTTCACATGTGTAGCGAAAAAGAACAGACCATTATCGGCAGTAGTGTGAAAATTACATATTTTTCGGAGGAGCAGCGAGTTACTTACGTCGAGACCGTCGAGTAGACCTCGACATGACAACATACTCCGAAAATAAAATTTGTAATGTTATTTTCTTCATATATACCTACGTGTATTCACTTAATGAACACATATGTGTATCTCTACGTATATATATTTATGTAATTTTGGTAAATCTTAAGGAGAGCTCACTCCTCACCGATTTTGCTGAATTTAGGCCTAATCGACGCGTTTTTGCACAAAACGACCGAATGTGGCAAAAAAAAGTGTCGCTCTGTCCCGCAAAGCGAGATATTAACTGTTAAAGTTGACGACTATCAGGTTATGAATCCTGTCATACCGACAAGATGTAGCGACCATGAACATGCCCCGCGGCCACTCTTCTTCTTATGTTTGCTTAGGCTCCTGCTTCCTAACGGAGGTCAATACGGCCCGTATGCTCTCCAAGCACCAGAGAAGAAATGATTAGATATAATCATATATAATTATATCTGGTATATATACAATTATATATAATTATATATGTTTTTATATAGGGTCATATCTAATTATACATGGTCACATGTACAATCAGTGGTCCCACATACAACCCCAAGGAGAACAAAAAGTCACGAAAACGTCAAAATGATGTCAAAAAGACGTCAAAACGGTCGAAGTCAGAATGACGTAAAACCGGGCAAAAAAATGACTATAATTTGATGTCATTTTGATGTCATTTTGATGTCATTTTGATGTCACTTTGATGTCGTTTTGATGTCATTTTGATGTCATTTTGATGTCATTTTGATGTCATTTTGACTAGTGCACCGTTGATTTGTATTCAGTATTAGGAAAAGCAGTTTCGCAAATTCACAGGTGAAGGAACAATACAGAAATAAATTATAATTACTTTTTTATTGCAGTGCCTTTGTAGTACACATTGCTTTATAGCCACAAGAACAAATATATATTATATAAACTAAGTATATCAATAATAACTAAATCAGAAACTATACTATATATGCTACATATAAACTATATAAACGCTATATTAATATTTTATATAAACTCTGAGGACGGACATCAGTCTTCTCAAAGACATATAGAAAAGCAGAAAAAAAATTGATAAAAGTCCTCAAAATATAGTACCCCAAATAGCATTTGTCAACAAGACTTAGAGAGAGTTGAAGATTTAATCTCAAACATAAGCACAGCCAGTTCAACTTATAAATATTTTACATTTCAAACATCTGACCATTATAGAGAAGTCTTGTCACTTTAACCAAGAGATAACATAGATCTCTTCTAACTTGAAGGACATTGTTTTCTTAAAAACGCCAACAAACATTGTAAACTTCACAAAATTGTGACAGTAGATTATGAATTTTTTTTAAATCGAAGACAAAACAAAAATAATAGCCTCAAAGGCACACAAATATATAAATTTTACAAAACAACTGAAACCAAAAAATAAAAGACAAATAATAGAATTCATGAGAATCACGCAAGTCTTCAATATACAAAAGCTTTTATGAAGGTCACATACGGTAAAGTCGAAATACAACTGATAGTCCCCCAACCTAGTTGATCTAGTCTGACCGTTGCATGGAAGTGTTGAACCATCGTTTCATATGGTCTTCAAATACGGAAATCTGTACCTTAGGAAACTTCTTCAAACAAACACCTATTAGAGAGAAACAAAGCAGGAGTAGTTTAATGTATAATATGTGTATATACATAATATATATATTATATGTGTATAATATGCTTACATGAAAAAAACAAAGTTAATAAATGTGAAGATAATTGTTTAAAAGCAAGATGATACACACCTTCTACTAGATTTTTTACTTTCGACTTCTCAAAACTGAGCTTGATTCCTCCAGAACCTTTCCAACTAATGAGTCGTGCCAAGTTATTCCTAAGTAGGGTCGACAAAATAGAGTAAGTGAAGTGAGAGGTTGTCTTTCCCTTTCCCTTCCATAACAGATACTTGAGCTACAACACAAAGAAAGCCAATCAAAGTACTTAATGAACACATGCGTTAGTAACTGCATTATATGCAAGAAATGTCAGCCAAGATAGATTGGCAGAACATTGGGATTGCCCAAATTTTGAACGAGTTGTTCCCCAATGAAGATGGTTTTGATCGGCCTCAAGGGTTCCCTTCCTTGCCATTGGAAACTGAGGAATCTTTTACAAGCTTTGATGCTCACTTAGATGATAAAATATTGTATGGTCATATGGTTTGCATTATTATATGTAACTGTGGTAGAAAACTCACCATATGACCATACAATATTTTATCATCTAAGTGAGCATCAAAGCTTGTAAAAGATTCCTCAGTTTCCAATGGCAAGGAAGGGAACCCTTGAGGCCGATCAAAACCATCTTCATTGGGGAACAACTCGTTCAAAATTTGGGCAATCCCAATGTTCTGCCAATCTATCTTGGCTGACATTTCTTGCATATAATGTAGCATTACTTGATCTTGAGGCTTACCTATCAAAAAACCACATGAATCAAATGACAGCTTTGGACTGATGGATGTAATTTGCTCATAATATAAAAAGTCATCACAAAAACTGCCAATTACCAATGAAAACAATTTTCATTACTTCAAGGATATAAGAAAATAGAGAATATGAGACTTACTGCCACTTGATCCGCAGCTTCTGCATCCTGTTGATGGCCGTGAATCTATGAACAACAAAACCAAATGTTTAATTCAGAATTAACTGAGCAGTCATTTATTACCACAAAAATACGGCAATCAATAAAAATACCTTCTGACGAGCTTTTTGATAGTGGTGATCTGTCTAGAAAATCTCTTTTTTTATTCATTCTGAACTCATTATTGTGGTCAGACTTCAGTGTGCTCACATCATGAGAATCTTGAAATTGCTCACAAATGCTAGTCTTTTCCGCAACTTCAGGTGGCTCAAAATTGTTATAAGAAGATTCATCATTCTTAGAGACTGACGATTTTAATTTGGAAAGGGAACAATTATCTTCATCTAACATCTCAGGTAAGTTTTCATCATTAGTAGTTTCTGGAAAATAAATTACAAGGAAGGGCATAAGGGACAGTCCTATTGCTAAATACTGCAGTTAAGTTCCAGGATAATAATTAAAAGTACAAACCAGCCTGTGCAGACTCTTCCTGTAATAATTGACGGACAGGAGTTGTATCTTTCTTTGATGATGCACAAAAAAACTTCGAAATGGCAGAAGATTTTTGCTTAGACTTAGCTAAATTTTTTGTTTTAGCACTATCAAGTAACTTTTTGAGGTTTGAGGGCAGAGTTGAGCTGGGTTCCGGAATAATATGACTTCCCACAGGTTTCTTATTTTTTCTCGGTTCTTCATCTGAATCCGAACTTGATGTCATTAGGCGTTTAGGAGGCTTTTTGTTGCGTGGTTTGCTGTAGTCTGTATCAACATCTGTTGCAACAATTGTGTCCTCCTTCACGGCCTTGTTTCTAGCTTTTACGGCAACATTGAAAGTAGCTATATGCAGGGACCATAAAACAGATTAAATTAAGAAGACAAACTTGCATTATAAAAAAACGGATATAAACACCTACAATAACTATGATGGTATATAATGCGGAGGAGTTTCCACTCGGACGAGTCATAGTCCGCTAGACTCATCACCAACTTTGTACATTTTCCCCTCATGGAATGTGGCGGATAATAACAGAATTCTCTATCCTCGCTAATCCACTTGGTTGGTACAACTTCCACAAGGCATTCCTCTTCATCATTCCCAGGGTCAGACATAAACTCTACCACAGAATACTGTAAAAAATAAATTTTAAGTTAACATAAAGAAAGACAAACAAAAGCAAGGGCACAAATTAGAAACAAGATCTAACCAAAAATTTACTGAGGACCACTGTGAAGGAGAGGAATGCAAAGAAAACTGTCTCCATCAGGAATAATAACACATTTTTGAAAAAAATCCTGTAACCTACATGTGCTTTTTACAGGATCCACATGTGATACTTTAAAAATTCCAATGGATGAGGAAGGAAGTGGGTAGTCATAGTAATCTGCTTTACAAAGAAACTTATGACCTGCTAATAATACA
Source organism: Harpagoxenus sublaevis (assembly GCA_030770355.1). Taxonomy (NCBI): domain Eukaryota; kingdom Metazoa; phylum Arthropoda; class Insecta; order Hymenoptera; family Formicidae; genus Harpagoxenus; species Harpagoxenus sublaevis. The sequence continues at coordinate 8,357 of JASTWR010001400.1, forward strand.
TCACCATCCGGTGAAACTACAACTTCGGTTAAAATAAATATGTTTCCGTCTTTTGATGAGAAACAGCAATTAGCTTCATTAGTTTTAAGAGTTACACCCTTCAAATTTATTTGTGCATAACGGTCTCCAGGAATTTCTGGAACAATATTCCTAAACAACTGCTTCTTTAATGTAACTCTATTAGGATTTGGCCTCCTTGACTCTGTAATAAGTTGCCCCTCTGTCTCAATGTCCCTGTTAGCTAACTGCTGAAGAGGCTTATAAGTTGAACGCAAGTTATGTTTAATCACAGCCATAAAAGACTCGTACTTAAAGGCACTGAAATCCAAAATCGTCCCATTCTCCCGGCATTCATCAGGCAAGTGACTCAGACAATGTACATTGTATACCACAAATGATTCATCAAAAACATCTATGGAATGCCTGATAAACTCACGATATATATTTTCAGCAATAACAATCCAATGATTGCTTTTGACAAATTCAGGGGATGACAGAATATAAGATGCAGAATGAATTAATAGGAAGTTCTTGTAAGTATTTTCATGAATCCTGTCTCGAAAAATGCGCACTCCATCATACAAAAGAAGACGCCTCCACTCAGTTGCTTTGAATTTGGCCTGATAATACAAAGATCTCGGTCTACGACTGAATTCCACGGGAATCCAAGGAGCAATGTCAATCATATCAGAACATACATTGAAACATGCTACCCTTGAGATTTTACCATATGTGATAGCTTGAGATCCACAAAGATACTGACCCCATCTTTTAAAAGCTCCTTCAAATAATAGATGCATTGGATCTAAACGAAACTGTGAAACCATTCCATTGTTGTCACTTCTCATGGCTTCTAGGGGCGAATCTCCATCATGGTGATCAGGCTGATCCTTTCTCCTAAAGGATTCATCTGTGCGCAATGGTGCATCAAGATCCAGAAAGATTTCACGATTTCTAAAACGCGCACCTCTTACTGTGCACTTTTCACACGCATAAGTACTATTGTGGTTTGAAATACATTTTACATATTGTCGTGCTACAGCATCGAGTATGTAATTTCTGATTTTAAAGGGAAAACGGCTGCCATGGAAGTTATAACCATTCAGTGCTAATTCATCAACTTCTTGAATAAAGTCCGCTAAAAAAGCATTAATACTATCTGGTTTTCCAAGGCCATGCCACACACCTATGATAAACGGTACAGTTTCTCCTATAAGGCAACCCAGTATAGGCCAAAAATTATCATCAGTGCTGCTAAATAATGCCAAACCATCAATGTTCACATCAATAATAATTTCTTTGTGTTCAAGCAAGTACTCATCTGTGACCCTTTGATTTAAATTAGTAATGATACCTTTGTACCACATTAAACCTTCACCATTACGTTGCAATTCAACTCTGCGTGGGGTTTGCAGTAAAGTCTTATGAGTCTTCGGTAAAGAGCCATGGAGGAGTCTTAGTCCTGCAAGAAGCTCATCAACTTTCCTATGTGCAACACCCCTCATTGCCCATTCCTTCAAAAACCTTGACAGGTATTCATCAGGATCCTCTGCTGACTGAATGTCATTCTGGTCCTGGATATTGATTGCAAACTCTTCATCTGAATCAACATCAGCGGCTTCAGCCTCCGATTCTTGTTCAAAATTAGCATTGCAAACATTGTGATCATCTAATTCATTATCATCACTGGAAAGGCTGTTTCGACCCTCCTCTACCTCTGAATAAACTGATGAATCATTCCTGTCTAAATGTTGATTATGGTCCTCTAGCTCAAAAACTTCTAATGCATCATCAACTTGTGCCAAAGTCTGTCTCACTTCTTCGGTATGAAGACGCTTCCTGACTGCTTTTACAGATGCAGCATGCAACTTGCGTTTCATACTTTACTTTACAATAAATTAGACTAAAAAGGCCAATACCTGAATGATACAATATTATAGCCAATAGTTATTGCGGTAATTATTTAGAATAACGGACCACGATCGATGACCTTGACCTTGACATATATTGTCAAGCTCATGACCTTGAATAACAATCAAAAGATTTTAGCCGTCGGCCGTTGTTCGTTAAAAAGTTATTAACAAAAAAGTTTGAAGAATATAGCAGTTACTTTGAGTATTGAAAGGCATCAATAACTATGTAAATAAAAATAGTACATGTATGAACGAAGGAAAGTCATTTAAAGCAGCGAATTGTTAGTATATTGAACAATCTTTGTTAAAGCAGAGAATAGTTGGTATAGAAAAGTATATATACAATTTTATGTGTTAGAAAGCATAAATATAAAGTATTCTCTGCTTTATCCATAATTGTATTATTGTAATTGTAAACTATCTTTAATAGTGCAATTATTATCATACAATTATAGTTAAAGCAGAGAATACTTTATACTTATGCTTTCTAACACATAAAATTGTATATATACTTTTCTATACCAACTATTATCTGCCTTAAGAAAGACTGTTCAATATATACTAACAATAATTCGCTGCTTTAAATGACTTCCTTCGTTCATTATACATATGTACTATTTTCATATACATATTAGTTATTTATGCCTTTTAATACTCAAAACAACTGCATGGCTATATTCTTCAAACTTTTTTGGTTAATAACTTTTTAACGAACAACGGTTGACGGCTAAAGCCTTTTGATTGGTGTTCAGGGTCATGACCTTGACAATATATGTCAAGGTCAAGGTCATCAAAGAGTTTTCCGTTATTTTAAATAATTACCGTTATTGCAAAATTATAGTCCACAAAGATAACATCATGATAACACAACACGAAAGGGAAACGATTCGAATCATCTAGGAGGATAGAAAATTCCTTTTCACTCTTTAATTAGCTTTATTTTCTTGTTCTCTACAGGACTTTTCTAATGTCAAACTGTGCAGTGCAGATCATATTGTCCTCCCTATAACTTTATAAATTAAAGAGTGAGGTTAGGATGGGCCGGCACATTACGCCGAAGTAAACAGCTGTATTCTACATCTAAATGTTGTAAATACATAAATTTATGTATTTACAACATTTATAGATGCCCATCTAACCTCACTCTTTAATTTATAAAGTTATAGGGAGGACAATATGATCTGCACTGCACAGTTTGACATTAGAAAAGTCCTGTAGAGAACAAGAAAATAAAGCTAAAGAGTGGAAAGGAATTTTCTACATATACATACCTTCTTTAACAGAGTCGACATTTCGTTATACTTCTATTATAGGCAAACCACGTCGAACGTTCACTGCAACACAAAACTGCAGGCAGCAAAAACGCGGGTAATCCGTTCTCTTCTACATCTCCTTCTCTTCTGAAATTCTCGCGATCTTACTCTGAAGCTCGTCGAGTGACTCTCGATCTCGATGTTATTCGATACCTTTAATGTATCGATACATATATCGATGGCGTCACAATGACGTCATTTTGACGTTACTGCAAGTAAATGGTCAATTTTTCATCAAGCTTGATGAAAAATTGACCATTTAAAGTCAAAATGACATCATTTTGACGTTTTCGTGACTTTTTGTTTTCCTTGGGACCAGATATAGCATTAAATCTAATTGTATATAAATGTATGTGAAACCAGATATAATGATATGTGAGTAGTGTATCCTACACCCAGATAGCAAAATCTGCCTGGAGCCGTTTTGAAATTTATGTGCTACATATTATAGCGACAGAATGCTATCAATATTTTAACAGGTTATGCCGTTTCAGTTAATGCCGTCAGAAACGCAGCAAAAATCAAGCACTACGTGCGTCACGATGTAATGGCAGAAATGCGGCAAAAATTGAGCCGAGATTACCAGCATAAATAGAGCAAATTTCAAACATCGTATGCTGGCACAATGTGTCCAGCAGAATGCACACTGCGATTGCACATAACTTGCTCTCACAGTGTAACAACAGATTGTCAGCAGAAATCAAACTTGTCAGCAAGTACGCTATGATGGCAGAAACGCAGCAGAAGTTCAGCATGCTCTGTCGTCGTATTGAATTAAATTGGATGAAGATTTTCGAACTATAAATTCAATGCCGATAGATGGCATCTAATATGATCTGTTTCTCGTATTTAAAATTTGACGAACAATGCTATAAGAACGGTGTCAAGAGACACAACAGCGTCTCGCGCCAAGCAGCGCCTAAGTTTAAGATAAATCATGGTACGACACAACTTTTGTATCAGTTGTATCGTAGAGTCCATTCTCATATAATAGAGTGGCACAATTGAAAAATAACATTTTGAAAATAATAATTCTCAATATGTATGTATAATAAAAATTTCTGATAAATTAACATAAATTTTCTCATATTACGAGTATATATATACCTATATATTGGGGAAACATATGTCATTCTTATTTTGTCTGAGTTTTTCTGAAAAACATTTCAATTTGTATAAAAATTCTGAGAAAATATGAAATTTTTAATAAAAATTCTGATTAAAATATACATATATATGTATATTAAAAATAATTCTAAAAGATATTTTTCCATCAGGAAAATCCTGATTCATTTCTGCCGTGTTTCTGCTGCCACATCGTGACAACACATCATGCTCTATTTCTGCTATACATCTGCTGTCGATAACTAATATTGCTGGCTCTGTTTGTTATTAGCTGCATTTCTAGCGTCATATCGTGACGGCATACCGTGCTTCGTTTCTGCTGCATTTCTGCCATCACATTGTGCTGGCACATTGTGCTGGCAGAACCGAAGCTTAATGAGGACGCAGCGGAGCGGAATCTGCTGCAAATTCATGAGTGAATCTGCTGGCATACTGCTGGCATACTGCTAGCATTTTGCTAGCTGGGCATATAACTAGATATAGTATTATACATAAACTACATATACAGTCATATATAGCCAGATATATTAATGTGAATAATCTGGTCCTATATACAACCAAATATAGCACTATATCTAATTGTATATAAATGTATGTAAAGCCAGATATAATGATATGTGAGTAGTGTATCCTACATATAACTAGATATAGTATTATATACAACTATATATACAGTCATATATAGCCAGATATATTAATGTGAATAATCTGGTCCTATACAAACAAGATATAGCACTATATCTAATTGTATATAAATTTATGTAAAGCCAGATATAATGAGATATGAGTAGTGTACCCTACATATAACTAGATATAGTACTATATACAATTATATATGCAGTCATATATAGCCAAATATATTAATGTGACTAATCTGGTCCTACCCAGATAACAAAATGCCCGCTAAGTGAGCTCACGATGCATGCACGTCGTGCGGATAATTTGCACGGCGTGAACTCATGGTGCTAGACAGATGCGTCCTCAAATGATGCTCATATGACTCGCACGCGTGAGTGCCGCATGCGTGGGGGTCATATGAGCATCAATTGCTCTCACCTTGTACCCTACTTTTTAATATATATAATATGTACTATTACAGTTATAATAACGTTAAATTAAAAGACAAAATATATATTTTATAAACATTTTTATTACGTTAAATTAAAAGACAAAATACATATTTTATAAACATTTTTATTACATTTTTATATCTCGATGCGACAGCAATTATTGAAACCATGCAACAAGTTTAAAGGTCCGCGCACCAAACCACGGGAAAATGGATCCCGGTCAAATTGGCTGAAAATTTAGTATGATGTAGTCCATGACGTCCTGATGAAAAGTGACCATGGGCAAAGTCCAAAAATGGACAGTTTTTTAGTTACAGAGTGTCAAACATCGGAAAAATGAGTTTATCGGCTCATGGTAGTCCTTAATATGTACGGTCATGCTGGTGTGTGCCTGTGTGTGTGCGTGTAAGTTTGTGTGTAGGTGTAAATAATATCGCGCGCGCGCACACACACACACACACTGTCTCACACTCACTTACTCACCACACACACACACACACACACACACACACACACACACTCTCTCTCTCTCTCTCTCTCTCTCTCTCTCTCACACTCACTCACTTACACACACACTCACTCACTCATTTACTCACTCCCTCACTCACTCACACACACACACCCTCACTCACTCAATCACTCACTCACACACACACACACTTACCACCGACTTCTTACCTGTTATTACATTTTTTATTACAGACACACACACTTACTCGCTCGCTCACACACACACACTCACTTGCTCACTCACTCACACACACACACACACACACTCACTCACTCACTCACTCACACACACACACACACACACACTCGCTCGCTCGCTCGCTCACACACACACGCTTGCTCGCTCGCTCTCACACACACGCACACACACACACACACACACGCGCGCGCGCGCGCGCACGCACACGCACAGGAACACACCAGCACGACCGTACACAGGACTACCATGAGCCGATAAACCCATTTTTCCGATGTTTGACGTTCTGCAACTCGAAAACTCCATTTTTGGACTTTGTGCCCATGGTCACTTTTCATAAGGACGTCATAAACTACATAATACTAAATTTTCAGCCAATTTGACAGCGATACATTTTCCCGTGATTTGGTGCAAGATCCTTTCGCATGTGTCACATGAAAATCTTTATATTAAAACTGTTCGCCGCAACAGTGATGCAATACATAAAAGCAAGAAAGTAACACAGTTTTGAATTTAAGTAATTAGTTATTTAAGACCATCTTAAGTTCAATCTTAAGATGTCATGAACCAATCACAGAGCCGTATTAGCGTCTTAAGACATTACTTAAGACGGTCTTAACGCGATTCAGCAGTAAAACACTGAAATTCCACACCTCGAAAAGACACACGTGTTATATTAAAAAAGGCAACAAATTAATTAATGCGACGCGCGAACGTATGACCGCCATCTTCCATGACAGCATCATCAGGGGATACTTCCTGGGAGTTACCAGACCGCAATCGCCGATCGGTTAGCGCCGCGTGAACGTGAGATTCCTCCATTAAATCCGCCAACCTGGAAAACAATAAAAAAAAGTTAGAGAATTAGAAATGAATTCGTTAATTCTATCGGAAATCAAGAAAAACAGGTATATAAAGAATTTATAAGAATTAGTTCACTCTTTTACATCTCGCAGAGTTAATTCGAGCTTCACCTTTCGTTGCATGTATAGTCAATTTATAAAAAAAGTCTGACTGACGTATGATGATAATAAATATCAAAAAGATCAGATATGTCGGAAGATAATTACTCTCCTACCTGAATAACAATGCTCCACGTTCTCTGGCGCTGATATGTAATAGCAGATAAACGCGTTTAATTATCCGATTCGTATTCGGTCATCTCGGATGTACACTCTTGATCATCGGTTCCATCATCTTCGGGATCTTCTGTTACAAATGCATTTTTCTTAATCTTATTTCGGATTCTCTGCTTTGCCGCACGCAAAACCTCCTGCATGTCCATTTTAAATTCCATTTTGCTCTCCGGTCCTTTGAAGAACGGACAATTTTGAGCTGCAACTGAAAGATAATAATAAACATTTGTAAAGTTACACTACAAGGCTAATTCACCAATAAATTTTCGTAGTCGGTTTTCTTAGTTCCTTTTTTGTTTGTTTACAAAAATCAACGAAAAAAAAAAAAATTATAAATTATACTTACAATTTATAGAAAATTATATATTATAATATATATATTATAAAATACGTAACATTAAATTTGATCTTTTTTAAAAATTATTAGGTGCATTTCTAGCGTATTATACTTACAATTTATAGAGAATTATATTTCCAACCAACGGGCAGAAGCAAAGGCTCGAGGATAAGCCAATCAATCAATTTATTGATTTCTTTTACGATTACTGTCGTGATTTTTCTGGAAGAGAGCAGATCCATAGTAAATATATCAATTAGGAAAATTAAATTATAAATTATACTTACAATTTACAGAAAATTATATATTATAATATATATATTATAAAATACGTAACATTAAATTTGATCCTTTTTAAAAATTATTAGGTGCATTTCTAGCGTATTATACTTACAATTTATAGAGAATTATATTTCCAACTAACGGGCAGAAGCAAAGGCTCGAGGATAAGCCAATCAATCAATTTATTGATTTCTTTTACGATTACTGTCGTGATTTTTCTGGAAGAGAGCAGATCCATAATAAATATATCAATTAGGAAAATTAAATTATAAATTATACTTACAATTTATAGAAAATTATATATTATAATATATATATATGTGTGTGTGTGTATCCGGCCACTGCTTTTTGCGATGAGAGCACTTTTTTATAAAACGAAGACGACGAACACTTGAAGCACTTTTTTATAACAAAGACGACGGCGACGAGAGGCGAATAGCGAGGCGCGGACAGGCGGACAGGCATGAGGCCGCGCGAGCGGGCGAGACGTCGAACGACGAAGACGACGGCGACGAGGGGCAAATAGCGAGGCGCGGACAGGCGGACAGGCATGAAGCCGCGCGAGCGGGCGAGACGTCTAACGACAAAGACGACGGCGACGAGGGGCAAATAGCGAGGCGCGGATAGGCGGACACAGTGCTGCGATTTCGAGCCCGCGCACGGTGACGAATTTCCCCCTCCACTACGCATACAGAGTGACGCTCGGTCTATCGGTGTGTCGGCTTCGCTCGGCACGCCGAGCGAGAGGGAGAATATTACTCCCTCCTTGTCGCTCTCACATAGCTCGCGCGATCGACGATGTTTTTACACTGGAAATGCTTTCTCGGCATCTCGGCGTGAATCTGAGTTGCCGGTGCAGGTTAGGTGCACGATAATCAAAGAGCGATCTTTGGAATAGTTTAGACATGATTAGACATAATGTAAAAATGATTACTAAACATGAAAAAAATTATAGTAAAAAAGTATGTTTATCATTCTTGCAGAAATTTTCATGCTTTGACCCTAACCTATGCTCCTATTTTTTTGACAATTCTTTTCCGAAAAGAATTCCGTAAAAGAGAAGACGTATTTTTTTATTTGGCCTACGATTAATATTTCCGAGTGTAATATTTGTAAGAAATTGAATTTGACGGTAACTGTTACTTCTAAGTTAATTAATATCCTGGAAATATTCAATTCTATCGAAAAATGACTGGGATCAAATTTGTTTAGTTTAAAATAAGTTACATGATGTATTATACATTTACGGAATTCTTTTCGGAAAAGAATTGTCAAAAAAATAGGAGCATAGGTCAGGGTCAAAGCATGAAAATTTCTGCAAGAATAATAAACATACTTTTTTACTATAATTTTTTTCATGTTTAGTAATCATTTTTACATTATGTCTAATCATGTCTACACTATTCCAAAGATCGCTCTTTAATTATCGTGCACCTAACCTGCACCGGCAACTCAGATTCACGCCGAGATGCCGAGAAAGCATTTCCAGCGTAAAAACATCGTCGATCGCGCGAGCTAAGTGAGAGCGACAAGAAGGGAGTGATATTCTCCCTCTCGCTCGGCGTGCCGAGCGAAGCCGACACACCGATAGACCGAGCGTCACTCTGTATGCGTAGTGGAGGGGGAAATTCGTCACCGTGCGCGGGCTCGAAATCGCAGCACTGGGCGGACAGGCGTGAGGCCGCGCGAGCGGGCGAGACGTCGAACGACGAAGACGACGGCGACGAGGGGCAAATAGCGAGGCGCGGATAGGCGGACAGGCGTGAGGCCGCGCGAGCGGGCGACGGTCGCACGTGCCTCCGAGACGCCGAACGACAAAGACGACGGCGACGAGGGGCGAATGGCGAGGCGCGGACAGGCGGACAGGCGTGAGGCCGCGCGAGCGGGCGACGGTCGCACGTGCCTCCGAGACGCCGAACTACAAAGACGACGGCGACGAAGGGCGAATGGCGGGGCGCGGATAGGCGGACAGGCGTGAGGCCGCGCGTGCCTGCAAAACGTCGAACGACGAAGACGACGGCGACGAGAGGCGAATATCGAGGCGCGGACAGGCGCGAGGCCGCGCGAGCGGGCGACGGTCACGCGTACCTCCGAGACGCCGAACGACGAAGACGACGGCGACGAGGGGCGAATAGCGAGGCGCGGACAGGCAGACACTCGGGTACAGAGCACGCGGGGCACGCGAAATGTTACCGCGAGGACGTTCGTCGGATCACGAAAGACGACAAATGACAACAGCCGCTGCTGCCGGCACGTACACGCCAGTCGCCACGAGCGAGTCACGTAGGCGGACGAACAACAAACGCACGCGGCCCCGCGGGGTCGCTAGGCGTGAGATGCGCATGGATCGTGGAGATCATGAAGCTTGGATAGATAAATATTATAATATAATATAAGTCATATATATATATAATATATATATATATACATATATATATACATATATATATACATATATATATATATATATATATATATATTATATCATATATATTATATACAATATATATATATATATATATGTATATATATATATATAAGTATATATACAATGTACAAATTCGCATACAATTCTGATACAATAAATCGTACCCGAATTTATACGTATTTGTAACGTTTTTGTTTATATGTAGTGCGATCTTTTACGATCAATATTATAATTCATCAATTATATATTAATCGTAAAAGATCGCACTATGCCATCACGTGTGTGTTCACTATGCTATCACGTGTGCGTAATCACTATGCTATCACGTGTGCGTAATTACTATGCCATCATGTGTGCGTAATCACTGTGCCATCACACGTGTAATCACACGTGATGGCATAGTGCGACCTTCTATGCGCGCACGTATGCCAAAATCATCTCGTGAAGCCAGCATGATGCGTTCGTGCATGCACGGTGTGATAATCACGCCGTGAAGGTAACATGAGCCCGCACGAATTGTTATCTGGGTATATACAACCAGATATAGCACCATATCTAATTGTATGTAAATGTATGTGAAGCCAGATATAATGATATGTGAGTAGTGTACCCTACATATAACTAGATATAGTATTATATACAACATAAGACGCATGATTTATATCTTCGTAGATTATATATGATTATATATAATCATATATGAACACATATTACATTTTTAATTTCGGATTATCCGATAAATGGCATCCGTTGGGATCTGTTTCTCGTATTTAAAATTTGACTAACAATGGTATAAGAACGGTGTCAAGAGACACGACAGAGTCTCGCGCCAAGTGATATAAATCACGGCATAACTTTTGTATTAGTTATATTGTGAAGTCTACTCTTTACTCTTATAATAAAGTGGCACACTTTTAGTAAATAAAACCCAAAAAGCCTAATTTTATTATATATAATTATATATGGTTGTATAATTATATGTGGTTATATATAATTATATATGGTTATATATAATTATATGTGGTTATATGTAATTATATGTGGTTATATATAATTATATGTAATTATATATAATTATATACAATTATATCGGCCCATTTTTTATATCTAATTATATCTAAAGCCGATTTTATATAATTATATGTGATTATATCTAATCATTTTTTCTCGGGTATTTACAGAGACAATATTGAGACACGCTACCGTGACACCAGTCCTGCCGGAGCGTGCAGGAACATGGTGGGACACACAAGGATCAATAGAGGGGGAAATCCGTGAGCCACGCGCTAGCGCGGGCAATTTATCTTTAGATTTGAACGTCAAGCGACTTACAGAAAGCCGCGATGAGTCTACACAGCTTACTGGTTGGTTTCTTGAGGACATCAAAAACATTTCTGCATGCTGGGCCTTTCGCCTGACGAATGACCAGCTGCAATTTAACTGCCTGAGATCCGACCAATGGACAATCAAAAACTAAGTGATTAAAATCCTGTTCGCGCTTCCCACAGGGACAAGAGGCGTCCTCGATCAAATTTTTTCTAAAAAGCGACTGGTTAAGATTATAATGATTGGCACGCAACCCGGATACCGTAACTGTCATTTATCTGCTTAATCCTAAACGGTTGAACCATGGCTTGGCCGATTTGACGTAGATGTTTTCAAAGAAATGCGTTTCCTTTGACTGACTGTTAACAAATAAATAATTATCGAATTCTTCTGCAATCCTGCTTCTGGGGATGGAGAACAAGTTCGAATACGGTAAGCCCCTTCCCCCCCACGAGTCTGCCCTCCCGAACGGCCCTATTGGCCAGCGCGTCGGCAATTTCATTACCCGCGATTCCCCTGTGCGAGGGGACCCAAATAAACTGTACCTCTTTATTTTGTGCCGCAGCACTTTCTAACTTGGATTTGATAAGTGCTATCAGATATGACGATTTTCCTGTGAGCGGGTTCTCCATTGCGTCCTGGACGCTTTTGGAGTCAGAAACAATGGTAACTTTGTTATATGGTAGATCAAGAGAGGTGAGAACCGCATTATAAATCGCCCATGCCTCCGCCGTGAAGATGGAGGCATATGGGGGCAGTCTATACATAAACTCCATCCTTGACTGGGGTGAGTAGCACGCGGCACCCACATAATTCCCGCCGTCTGTCTTAGACCCGTCCGTATAAAACACCAAGGAGTCCATTAGGTAAGGGCTAAATGACTGTTTAAACATTGCTTGAACAGCAGCCCTAGGAACTTGTTCCACTGTCTCCAGCTATTCAGGCATGGGAGAGTGAACTGAGGGGGACAAGAAACCTGAGAAATACGAAAATTGAAACATCGGCGGACAAATTGAAACTCTGACGTAGGGCGCCAACTGGTAGGCCCGAGTAAATACCTCCGCGAGCGGAAACTTTTCCCGAATGTACAGGGCTCCTTCTGGGTCATCCCGAATAGCGTCAGTGATGCTGTGCAGACCCGCGATGACCGGGTGCTCCTCAATAGACATTGTTTTAAGAAGGTATCTTGTAGCTAAAAATTTTAGCCTGTATTTAAGGGGGGCTTCCTTTGTTTCAGCGAACATTGTGTTGATCGGTGTGGAGATCCGATATCCCATGCTAGCCCTGATCGCCTTGCTCTGAATGACTTCCAGTCTTCGAAATTTCTTGGTGTTGCTTCTAAGCGAAAAAATGTGTGACGCGTATTCCAAGGAACCGCGTAGGACGGCTCGGTATATGGTTAGGAGAAGTTGGGGGTGCGAGCCCCACCACACGCCCCGAAGGGAAGAGATGATGTTGGCTACATCCCCCGCCTTTTTTATTAGCAAATCTATGTGTGCATCTCCTTTCATTTGGGGGTCAAGCATGACTCCCAGAAATCTCACCGTGTCCGAGGGTGATATACGTACTCCCTCGTACACTATCGCGCCATAAATTTGGATTCGGCTCTGCTCCTAGAGAACAACATTAGTCGTGTTTTACTCGGGGAGATTTCCAAGCCCCGATCCCGCAGGAAAATTCCCAAGGCGGCCAAGAATCCCTCCAGAGCTCTGACCGCCCTCTCCACATTTTTATCGGCTATGTAAATGACGATGTCGTCCGCGAACTATAGAATCTTGATGCCCGGGGGAAGAACCGAGCCAATGTTTCTCAGATAAAAGTTGAATAGGAAAGGGCTGAGGACCGATCCCTGGGGCGTGCCCTTGCGGGATAAACCTACCAGTGTCGGTTTTCCGTCGACAACAAACTGCACTCTTCTTTCCGATATCAGGTTCTGCACAAACCTGCAAATTTTTCCAGGGAAGCCGACTTCCCTCATTTTTTGCACCGCGATCTCCGGGATAACGTTATCAAATGCCGCCTTTACGTCAATGAAAAGGGCGGCTGTAGTTTTGCGCTTTAGATTTTTTCCGTGGATAGCTGAGGCCAAGATGGTCAGGTTATCCGAGCATGAGCGAATCTTCCGGAAACCATACTGGAAATCCGGAACGATGTTAAGGCCAGTGCTATGCGATTCGACTGTCCAATGAATCCTTGCAAGGATCATTTTCTCCAATAACTTCAGTATACACGAAGTAAGAGCTATGGGCCGGACCTCCGCCCCCGAGGGCTTGGGTATCAAATAAACTAGTGAATGGGTCCATTCCTCCGGGAACTCGCCCGAGGTGTACAAATTATTAAGAATCCTCAGAAGCATCCTCTTGGGGTTAGGAGGGAGAGCCTTGAGAATCCTGTAGTCCATTCTATCCAGCCCTGGACTCGAGTTGGTCTTAGTGGAATGCAATGCTGCGCCGCTCCGTGCACAAGTATGGGGATCGTCGTTCCTTGGAGGAGTCGGGAAGAAATTCACAGACTCTAATATGACTTTAGATATTCTTTAATAAATTCACTGATCTTTAAATCTTACAAAGGTCTTATATTTAATACGCGTAACAACCCGTCACTGACTCTGACTCTGAACTGCCCTCCCGATGCCTGCTCTCCTCTCTATTTATCTTATATCGGTCGTCAGTCCGGATCGGTTCAGGGTCCTTGCGTAGTCAGCGTTCCTCGAACCTCTCTAGGTCGTGTCGGTTCTTGGTAGAGAGATTGGCCGCGCAGTCAGCTGTTATGCTGACTCGCGGTTTCTTGTTTAGCTCGCGACTTCCTATTTTTATAATACTAACTGTGGTAATCGTCACGATTTCGGGTTGCAACATCCCTTCCCCTTTGGGAAGAGAGAAACTACGGTCCGGAGTTTCTCGTACTCCATTACAAATTCCTTATTTTACCTTAATTCTATAGGGATAGTATCATTTTTATTATTTTCTTTTACACTTATCTTATGGGCTAATACAACATCGCATCACCTAGTGTGCGCGGTTCGGCGCTCCCTCGTTTTTTCGTTTTATTACGTATACAATTATTCCTATCGTGCTTATTATTATCGCAATAGTAATACTAGATCCTACCGGATAAATAAAATATTTATTAATTCTAGCTGCTCATGTATGAGGCGTTCGTCGTCAGCATCCATTGTGCCGAACAACGTTTTGCTGATCGTTCCAATCGCGTTTATAAATCCTCGTTTATTATTGGTTGCTTTTTATATAGTTTGTAATCGCGTTAATAATTGCGTTAATTTTTTTGTTCTCTTTCTTTATCGTACTTAAAATATTTTTGCACATTTGCTGAGTGTCGATCGCGAGTATGTTTTTACATAATTCGTCGGTTTGCTGCAAAAATTCTTGTAGTTGGTGGGTAATTCACCATTGCAATCTACATTTTACACTGGCGACGTGCGATTAATGTATTCGCACGTACTGGTTACGTGTGCTTCGCGTAGGGGTGCGTTTGTAAGTGGTATAGTCGACCGTGATCACCCCTTCCGCGGCATGAGGAGACCGATGGGCAAGCACCCCCTCCCCGTTACGAGGAGCCTCAGGTGTACCCTTTGAGGATCCTACGGGTGACCCTCGACGTAACCAATCCTGGCCGGAGGGTCGTAAACCTAATTTGGTGAGTACCTTATTTCTTATTTATTTTTTGACTTATTCCTATTTTTATGCTCTATTACTCTATCTATGCCTTACATTAAAATTAATTATCTTTGCTGCTTCGGTTTTTGACTTAGTGTTCAATAAAGGCTTATATTCTATTTACATGCACTTTTATACTTTTTCGTCCCATTTTGAGGGTGTAATTGACCTCAGAATTCTTTTCGATTATTGTGTATGGACCTATCCATTTTGGTTTCAACTTTTTTGATCTTCCTCGACGTACGGTGTCGTCGTGCAATAGCACTTTTTCTCCCACCTTAAAAGGTGTTTCTTTGGTTTTTTTATCGTAGGTTTCTTTTGCTTTTTCTTTCTCAGTTCGCAAATGTTCTTTTGCGATTTGTTGCGTTGCACGTAATTTTTCTTTCAATTCTTGCACGTAATCGTCATACGTGTAAGTCGGCTTCGGCGGTTGCGACAGTGCCGTAGGTAGTGTCGCTTGGTGCCCGTAAATAAGCTCGAACGGGGTGAAGCCTGTAGCCGTATGCGGAGTAGAGCTCTCGAATACACGTGTATCAGACTACACGTGTAATCCGTGTATTTAAATTTTCCGTGTTTTAAACCGTGTACATCAATTTAAGAAACTTTTATTCACGTGTATCCGTGTACGTGTACACGCGTACACGTGTACACGTGTATCCGTGTATGTGATACGTGTACACGTGTATGTAATACGTGTACACGTGTACCCGTGTACGTGATACGTGTACACGTGTACCCGTGTATGTGATACGTATGCACGTGTATGTTCACATAAATGAAGATGAAATATGTGTATGTACACGGGTCAAAACACAATAAAGCTAAATACATAGCAATTGTTATTGTTAATGTTATTTATTTACTGGCAAAACAAAGACAGTTTATTGTCTAAATACATAGGTTGCACGCAACATCTATTGTCAATGTATAAGTGTGTGTGAATAAATACATTTATTATAATAAGCGACATATATATTACGGAAAAATAATGTTTATTAATATTTTTTTTTAACTTATCATAAATTTAGAAAATGTAGAAAATTGTATCTATGAAAGTAGACTTCTATTTTGGTATAAAAAAACTAACATATCTACATTTTCTGGCAGCAAAGAGCTTCTTTTTGAAGTAATTATATTACCAGCCGTTGAGAAACATCGCTCTGAGCTTGCAGAAGATGCCGGTATACTCAAATATCTTCTGGCAAGATATGAAATAACAGGAAATTTATCCTTCCGAATATTCCACCACTCAAATGGATCCAAATCAAATCTTAGTTGCGGTTCAGACAGATAATGTTGCCATTGCGTATCAATGTCATTATTATTGATTTCATGCTGATAAAGGAACTCCAAAGCACTATTTTTTGTGGTAACTTTGGAGCACGTGTCTTCGACAGGAGCTACTCCCTGTAGCATGTATTTCACATGACCTCTAATCTCTAATCTAGCCTCAAAAGGTTCATGATCCAAGTCTTTAAATTTTGGATCCATCATTGAAGCAATCTGTCTCGCTGTAATGTTGTTGGAGGTCCATGTTAAGTCGAAACGTTGTGTGATCTATGTATTTAGCTTTTATTTTTATTTATATGTACATACACGTGTATATGTATCACATACACGGGTACACGTGTATACGTGTCACATACACGATACACGTGTACACGTGTACACGTACACGAATATTTGTGTACATGTGTCACGTACATAAGTACACGTGAATAAAGGTTTCTTAAATCCGTGTACACGGTTTACGTGTACACGTGAATATTGAAACACGCGGACAATCGAGAGCTCTAATGCGGAGTCGTGTTATACGCGAACATCGCATAGGGTGTCCACTCATCCCAATCTGTCTGATCTGCATTAATGTAATGTCGCAAATATTCCGCTAACGTTTTATGAGAACATTCTAGCGCTCCATTACTTTCGGGATGGTACGCCGTAGTTTGAATTTTCTCAATTTTCAATAACTTACACGTGTTCTTAAAGATTTCGCTTAAAAAATTCGTTCCTTGATCGGTTAAAATTTTTTCTGGGATGCCGTACTCAAAAATTATTTTAGTTACAAACTCTTTCGCAATAGTATTCGCTTCTTGATTAGGTATCGGCATTGCTTTGCTAAATTTCTCCGTAATAATAATTTATTATTCTGTTTATTATACACCGTCGACCGAAGAATCGGTGCTCTATCTTATAGTTGTTATTGCGATAAATATTACCACAGCCCCAGTGGTCGAATTGGCACGACATCCGCACGGTATACGGGAGGTTCCAGGTTCAAACCCTGGCTGGGGTAATATTTTTTCGCAATAAAAATTTAAACTATTTAATTTAGAAATTACATCAACTGACTAAAACCCATGGTCGAAATTAATAATGTCTCGAAGATTGATCCGAAAAAGTGCTGTGTGAATCCGACAAAACAAGTTGGCTCACAGTTTTTAATGTTTATATCGGAAAGACGTTATATATTGCCAGTCACGGTCGATTTAAAATTACTTTAATTGTTATTCTATACTGGCGAAAGCAATTTATTATTCTGTTTATTATACTTTTTACTAACAAGGGAACTACCACAACTGTCCGGCTCCGATTTGAATTTCCTTTAAGTATGTTGTTAAACAAAAAAATCCAGAAGACACCTATTTTTTTATAGGCGCTCTAATTCATGTTTAGAGGGTGAAACACCCCTTCGAAAAAATCGGTTTTTCTCTTTCGGGCCGAATATCTCCGAAACTATAAGAGATAGAAATGTTTTCAAAAATGGAAATTAAATGGTTTCAAAAGTACTTTGAAATAATAACAAAATAATTTTTTTATTTCTTTTATTTTTAAATATACCCTCGCCACCAATACATTTTTTCAAAATTTTAAAATTTTTTTATCACCAAATAAAAGGTTATTTTTTTACGAATTCAACCATATATGATAAAGTTGTGTTACGATAAACCATTTTCAAGAATTAATTACAAACGCCTCGAAATCTGGTAAAATGACATCAGATATATACTTCCGTTTATAACTATTTTATATTTTATTTAACAATCTAATAAAAGTTATATAAAAGAGCTATTAAATTAACATTTATATTTCTTACAGATCATTTTAGAATGTGGTTAGAAGAAGCTTATTTTCCAAACATTGGTTCTAGTAGCGTTCTTCTTATCGATTCCTGAACTGGACATTGCCCTAATATCATTTCGGATTTAACACCTCCAGGAAAATCTATTACTACTATGATAATACCAAAAGGCACTACAGGAAAAATACAACCATTAGATGTTTATGGATTTAGAATTTGAAAAAATTTTGCTAAAAGGTTTTCAGATACTGTCTTACTATTGGAAAGTAATATAAATTTGCATGAACGAAATAATATAATAAAATTGCAATCTCTGATACATAATCAATTGTCATCCCCACGATATCACAACTTATTTAAATATTCGTGGTTTAAAAGTGGTTACACGAACGAAAGACCAGAAGAATTTGAAAATCCAGTACAATTTAGTTTGTATGACAGTTCAACAACACGTTTGTAATTAATTCTTAAAAATGGTTTATTGTAACATAACTTTATCATATATGGTTGAATTCGTAAAAAAATAACCTTTTATTTGGTGATAAAAAAATTTTAAAATTTTGAAAAAAATGTATTGGTGGCGGGGGCATATTTAAAAATAAAAGAAATAAAAAAATTATTTTGTTATTATTTCAAAGTACTTTTGAAGCCATTTAATTTCCATTTTGGAAAACTTTTCTATCTCTTATAGTTTCGGAGATATTCGGCCCGAAAGAGAAAAACCGATTTTTTCGAAGGGGTGTTTTACCCCCTAAACATGAATTAGAGCGCCTATAAAAAAATAGGTGTCTTCTGGATTTTTGTGTTTAACAACATACTTAAAGGAAATTCAAATCGGAGCCGGACAGTTGTGGTAGTTCCCTTGTAAGTTCAGAATTAAATTTGCATTTTACATTTACCTATATTTTTGCACATGAAATGTAGCCGATCTGATAAATAAATGGGAAATAGTTTAAACTATTACGTATCGGGCAATTCGGAAAAATGCGTCCCGAACCCTCAACACATATTCTACGTCTCACCCCCACTCTCCGGCAGCTAAACGATATACAGTTTTTCGCCTTTTTAAGCGAAACCGTGATCAAACAAACGATTTCATTAGTTTATTCGGGACCAACAAACGATTCCGCATCGATTGACCCCATTTTGAAACGAAAACTGTAAAGAATTATAGTATATTTACCGGCTAAATTTACACTCAAAATTATTTTCGTGTTTACGTAAAAACTATTAACCAACAAACGTTTTCATTAGTCCAACAATCAACAACAAACGACCAACAAACGATTCGTAATAAAAAAAAGGGTAATTATTTAGTAATACGGACCACCCTCCGACGACCTTGAAA
This sequence comes from Harpagoxenus sublaevis, assembly GCA_030770355.1. Classification (NCBI taxonomy): domain Eukaryota; kingdom Metazoa; phylum Arthropoda; class Insecta; order Hymenoptera; family Formicidae; genus Harpagoxenus; species Harpagoxenus sublaevis. Next base: position 28,100 of record JASTWR010001400.1, read on the forward strand.
TTGACATATGTTGTCAAAGTCACCCTCCTGAGTGACCTTCAGAAGTTTTTAGCCGGCGGTCGTTATTCGTTAAAAAGTTATTAACAAAAAAAGGTTACCAAAACACAACATTTAAAGCAGTAAATTGTGGATAAATTGAAGTTTTAGATAGAGAACACCAGAACTCTAATAATTTTTTTCAAAGAAAAAACAAAGCACATACTTGTAAAGCATGTCACTAACCTATAGGTTAGTGGCGCGCTTTACAAGTGTGTGCTTTTTATGTGCTTCAACTTACAAGTATGTGCTTTGTATGTGCTTCAACTTAGAAAGTACATACTTGTAAAGCGCGTCACTAACCTATAGGTTTTGTCAATAACCAACTATTATTTGCTTTAACAAAACTTTAACATGCTTTTGCCATGATTAAAGCAGAGAATATTTGTATTCACGCTTTCTAATACATAAAATTGTGTATATACTTTTCAATATACCAACTATTCTCTGCTTTAAATAACTTTCCTTTCAATATACCAACAATTCACTGCTTTAAATAATTTTCCCCACTAAACTTTTTTTGTTTATAACTTTTTAATAAACCGCCAGCTAAAACCTTCTGAAGGTTACTCAAGAGGGTGACCTTGACAACATATGTCAAGGTCAAGGTCGTTTATGCCTTTCAATACTCAAAATAACTGCTATATTTGTCAAACTTTTTTTGTTAATAACTTTTTAACGAATAACGACCGCCGGCTAAAAACTTCTGAAGGTCACTCAGGAGGGTGACCTTGACAACATATGTCAAGGTCAAGGTCGTCGGAGGGTGGTCCGTATTACTAAATAATTACCAAAAAATGTAAAAAGTCGAAGTTGTCCGGCATTGAGCTGCATTTTAGCTGTCACCTTATTCCGTGGCGCCTCTATGTCCATAAAATGTGGACATTAAACTACGTAGCCAATTGTTACGAGCGACGATTTTTCTAAATAATCAGCTCTGTTTATTGTTCAATCTATAAGAGTGTAGGATCACAACCATTCATAATTTTGTATCATAAAGCAGCGTGCTTTCACAAGTATTAACATAAATGTATATGCGTATATAGATGTGACGAGGTATATGAAATATGTTTAAGATATAGAATAATTCATAGATAAGGATAGCATTCAGTATAGGATTTTATATTTAATTCGCATATATGTGATACATAGTCAATAATACGTTATTATTTTTCTTTAGTAGAGTGAGATTTCGTCGCCGAGCGAATCTATGGAATAAGCCGACACGCGACATTCCTGGGGAACCGCGTGATTTTCCCAAAAGGGTTCACGTGATGTTCGCCGGTATTTACGTGAACCCTATGTTCCTCTTACCCCTAGACGTCACCAAACGTCGCTATATAAACGCGCCCCGTGAGCGGAACGTAGTCATTTCGTCATTTTTCGCTCAGATAGTTCAGAGTTAGAATCCGTGTAACGTACTTCCCAGAGAGTATCGCGAGTTGTCGGACTTAGCCGCGAGCGAGATTTCACGTTATCGAAATTAAATGCAAGCGAGTGTTACGCAGGGGACTTAATCCGTCCACTTTAACGCGCCGTAATATATTTGAGAGCCGCGTTCATCATCTGTAAGAATCGAAAAGAACGTTTTATAATAAACAGCAGTGATAATATAATTTATCTAATTTAAATTCAGATTTACCTCAACTTCACCGCCGATCTCTTACACGCCTTTACCTGTTCGATGCGCGCCTCCATCAGGGTGTTCTCGAACGATTTCCTTCACCTGTTCGATGCGCGCCTCCATCAGGGCGTTCTCGTCACCGCTTTCTATATCCCTTCAACCGCCTCGGTACTCGCATAATCACTAAAAATAAAAGAAAGTGTTTATTGGCTATCTCTGCTAGTGACCGTATCCGCTTGCTTATTATTGCACGTCAAGCTTGACTCTTTGCAACTGCACGCATCCTCTCGCATGCGCTTCAGAGGTCAGAAGGACGAGACTGCTTACCAAAAAAGGGGAACCTGGACGTTGGACAAGCAGGGGCAAGGTAAGTGCTCATTCTTTCTTTTCCCCCTCGCCGCTCCACCAATGGTACGTTCGAGACGGTCCGGTCGGGCCCATCAATTAAAGCGGCTTCAGCGGGCTTACTACACCGGGGGTGAATTCGACCCCAGTGTGTTTAACACCTCCGCCACTCCACCGCTGCATTCGCATGCAGAGCCGCCCGTTTCTGTCCAGAATACCGTCCCCCCTCCTCCGGTAACTTCTGCCCCTGTCAAGATAAAAGACTACGAAAAACCGAAAATAACTCGGGTCGAGGAACTCACGCAAAAGATCAAACTCATTTTGAGAGAATGCAGTCGGGATCAGCAACCAGAAAGTAATAATAATTAGACAGCGTACTTACCTTTAGAATTGTAAAATCAGTCTACCGATCTCAGCCATACTTAACTTAAAATTCACTTAAATCACTCCACATTACCCACCCCGACGTCCGTAATAAAACTCGGACGTAACACAATGTCCACGAATCCCGTAGGTAATGTCTACGATTTTGTGGACCTCTTCCGTGCTATGTCCACGATTTTGTGGTTCTCTTCCGTGCTATGTCCATAATACAGAAAATCAATAAGGTGAATGAGTCAGACAAGGGCCGACAAACAATCGCTTCGTTCTTGACGTATCACGTTATGGCTCCTGCACACAGGACGCGGTAACGCGGCAAAGCGGCAACGCGGCAACGCAATGACCAATCACCGTCTGCCTTTTCGTAATACTTTCGGAAATATTACGGAAAGGCAAGACGGTGATTTGTCACCGCGTTGCCGCGTTGCCGCTTTGCCGTGTTACCGCGTCCTGTGTGCAGAAGCCATTACGGTGGGCACAAAGCGAGCTAGCAGCGGCGAATCCAAATTTTCCTGTTATCCGTCTTGCTTCTCTTACGCGCTGCGTTCCGTTCAATTTCAAAAATTAATATCTCTGGTTATATCTGTCGTAGAGAAATCTTTAAAGAAGCATTTTAAAGCTGAGGAGACAATCTTATCGAAAAAAATAGTTTAAGTTGCAAGAAATTGCAAATTTCAATTGTTATAAGCAATTAAAATGTTTAATTATTTCTTTCACTAAAAAGTACACTTTTTCTAATTTTTAAAATAATGCTATCTCATTTTCTACTTTATTCTGAAAATACACACATTTTTTATTTTATGAATAAATAATGGATTCTATTTTTTATATAATTTCAGTGACTGAGATGCCGTGCCGTTCTCGTGTTTCTAGCTGGCTTGACCAAGTGGCACACCACATTGATTTCTTCGGAAATCTTTTGTAGGAAGAATGTATGTATAGTATGAATGACATAATATATAATGTTAAATATATAATCAAAATTATACAAATCATATTTTTGTTATAAATATCACATTTTAATCATTATTGTGTAGTAAATTCTGGTAAAGTAAATTGTTACTGTACTGTATAATTTGACCATTAATTTCCTTTTCTGTTTTGAAATTGCCGAGATTTTACGTAATGAATGTTATGCTCAAATTTTTCTTATTGAGAAATTTATAAAGTTATGAAGAACAGTGTAAATTGCAATTTTGTTGAACTTTAGAAGATGAAAAAGTAATAGCGTGGTCACTTACAGGCTTAAAAGAGTGAGAGACTTGCCGTAGAGCGCCAAAAGTCTAGGCCTATAGGAATTTTCCGAAAAAAAATTAGAGCATAACATTCGTAAAATCTCGGCAATTCAAAACGGAAAAGGAAATTAATGGTCAAATTATATAGTACAGTAACAATAATTTACTTTACCAGAATACTACACAATAATTATTCAAATATAATATTCATAACAAAAATGTGATTTTTGTATAATTTTGATTATATTCAACATTATATAGGTATTATGTCATTCATATTATACATATATACATTCTTCCTACAAGAGATTTCCGAAGAAATCTATGAGTCGTGCCACTTGGTCGAGCCAGAGACGCGAGCACGGCACGGCATCTCAGATATTATTGCTTCCTCATAGAGGAAGCTTTGTTTTCGTGAAAAAAATTTTTTTTTTGTTGCCGCTGCCAATGTGTTCAGAATGTTCTAAAACGTCGAAAAATTGCATTTAAAAAAATGTCCGTATGTGTGTGTGTGTGTGTGTGTGTGTGTGTGTGTGTGTGTGTGTGTGTGTGTGTGTGCAGATTTGATGTCTGTGGTTGCTCTAACTTTCGCAAATATTGAGATATCGGGCTGTTTCTTTTTTTAATCAATAGAGTATCATTCAAGGAAGGTTGGTATTAAATTTGGCGATGATCGGTAAAGGGGTTCTTTTTAAAAAAAATTTTGAATTTTTTACAAATGTCTGTGGTTGTTCTAATTTCCGCAAATATTGAGATATCGGGCTGTTTTTTTTAATCGATAGAGCATCATTCAAGGAAGGTTGGTATTGAATTTGGCAATGATCGGTAAAGGGGTTCTTTTTAAAAGAATTTTTGAATTTTTTTAGAAATGTCCGTGGTTGCTTTAACTTCCGCAAATATTGAGATATCGGGTTGTTTTTTTTTTAATCGATAGAGTATCATTCAAGGAAGGTTGGTATTAAATTTGGCGATGATCGGTAAAGGGGTTTTTTTAAAAAAAAATTTTGAATTTTTTTAGAAATGTCCGTGGTTGCTTTAACTTCCGCAAATATTGAGATATTGGGTTGTTTTTTTTTTAATCGATAGAGTATCATTTAAGGAAGGTTGGTATTAAATTTGGCGATAATCGGTAAAGTTCTTTTTAAAAAAATTTTTGAATTTTTTAAAAAATGTCCGTGGTTGCTTTAACTTCCGCAAGTATTGAGATATTGGGTTGTTTTTTTTTTAATCGATAGAGTATCATTCAAGGAAGGTTGGTATTAAATTTGGCGATGATCAGTAAAGGGGTTCTTTAAAAAAAAAAATTGAGTTTTTTTAGAAATGTTCGTGGTTGCATTAACTTCAGCAAATATTGAGATATCGGGCCGATTTTTCTTTTAATCAATAAAGTATCATTTAAGAAAGGTTGATATTGAATTTGGCGATAATCGGTAAAAGGGTTCTTATTTTTTTAAAATTTTAATTTTTTTAGATATGTCCCTGGTTGCTCTAACTTATGCAAATATTGAGATGTAGGGCTAAATTTTTTTTTAATCGATAAAGTATTATTTAAGGAAAGATGGAATTGAATTTAGCGATAATTGGTAAAGGGCTTCTTTCTTTATAAAATTTTGAATTTTTTAAGAAATGCCTTTGATTGCTCTAACTTTTGTAAGTTTTGAAATATTTGGCTATTTCTAATTTTATTATATTCTTCTGTCTTTTCTACCTTTATTTCATATAAAATTCTTTAAAATTTGGTTGATTAGATTCATGTTTATGTATGGACGGATTCCCCGAAATTTTAAATGTCTTTAACTCAAAAACTAATCAACCAAATCTTAGAGAATTATATATGAAAAAGAGAAGAAAATACTGAAGAATATGGTAGAATTAAAAAAATTGCTAAAATCTTAAAATTTTAACCTTTAAGAGCTACATCCCAAGTCTCAACAATTGAGACTTTTCATAAATTGATATTTTTTGACAATTTATTTTACTCTTATTTCATATATAATTCTTTAAGATTTGGTTGATTAGACTCAGCTTTATAAGGCTTTTATGTATGCACGGATTCCCAGAAATTTTATATGCCTTTAACTCAAAAACTAATCAACCAAACCTTAAAGATTTATATATGAAATAGAAGTAGAAAATACTGAAAAAATATAATCAAATTAGAAAAATTGCCAATAATTAATACTAAATTGTCCAAAAACATTAATTTATGAAAAGTCTTAATTAGAATATAATAAAGTAAAGAATATAATAGAATTAGAAAAATTAACAATATAATTAAAAACTTGCACATTGCTTCCACATAGTTTTTAAGTGTGGAAGTAGAAACTTGCACATTGCTTCCTCATAGTTTTTAAGTGAGCAAGTAGAAACTTGCACATTGTTTTCTCATAGTTTTTAAGTGAGCCAGTAGAAACTTGCACATTGCTTTCTCATAGTTTTTAAGTGAGCCAGTAGAAACTTGCACATTGCTTTCTCATAGTTTTTAAGTGAGCCAGTAGAAACTTGCACATTGCTTTCTCATAGTTTTTAAGTGAGCCAGTAGAAACTTGCACATTGCTTTCTCATAATTTTTAAGTGAGCAAGTAGAAACTTGCACATTACTTAATCAACATTTTATTTTGCTCATAAAGCTTCCTCTATGAGGAAGCCAAATTAATAAATATTTACTAATAATTATATATCAAAGAAAAAATTTGGCTTCTTCATAGAAGAAGCTTTATGAGCGAAATAAAATGTTGATTAAGTAATGTTCAAGTTTCTACTTGCTCACTTAAAAATTATGAGAAAGCAATGTGCAAGTTTCTACTGGCTCACTTAAAAACTATGAGAAAGCAATGTGCAAGTTTCTACTGGCTCACTTAAAAACTATGAGAAAGCAATGTGCAAGTTTCTACTGGCTCACTTAAAAACTATGAGAAGACAATGTGCAAGTTTTTAAAGTTAGTGCAGAAGTATATATTTTTAAATGATACTTATTTTTATTATATCAAAGAATATACGTAAGAATAGAATTTACTAGAAGCATTACCAAAATATTAATACATTAATATTTTATTTTATATTGAGTTTCATAACATGCTCTATGAAGATTTGCTTAGTATCACCAAGAGGTGTTCAAAGATTGATATTGCAAAACATGTGGAAAAGGACATCGATTGCAAGGCAAAGAAGGAATATGCAAGTTTCTAATTGCACACTTTTTTTATTATTTAAAAAAAGCAATTTTAGAATAGACTTAATTATCTCGCCTTGTAAGGAACTGTCGGAAATATTCATCGCAGGTATATAAAAGGAATCAGGAAGGCAGACGCTGATAGAACCTCGAGAAGTAATGAGAAGCTTATTGGAAACGTGGAGGGAAATCCCGCGCGATCTCAGTACCACCAGTTTTCAGCGAACGAGCTTTCGAACCGATAATTGTTTTCTGAGTATCCATTGCAACGCATAAGAGGAGCTGGAAACAGTGGTGTCTTTCAGGAAGTTTATGACATTCGACGATTATCTCTCGGCTGATGCGTCGCTTAAACAGTGCGAATCTACTAGCAGGGGTCACAGTTATAATCTCAGGACTAGAAAAATCATCAAATTTGACGATCTGCCCAATTTCGCGATCAATTCGAACAAAAAAAACTTGATTGTCGATCACGCACAAGTAAATAAAAATTTAAATGTGATCCATGTGGAAAAGGACATCGATTGCAAGGCAAAGAAGGAATATGCAAGTTTCTAATTGCACACTTTTTTTATTATTCAAAAAAATCAATTAAAAAGATTTAATTATCTCGCCTTGTAAGGAACTGTCGGAAATATTTATCGCAGGAATGTGAAAGGAATCAGGAAGGCAGACGCTGATCGAACCTGGAGAACGTAGTGAGAAGCTTAATGGAAGCGTGGAGGGAAATCCCGCGCGATCTCCGTACCACCAGTTTTCAGCGAACGAGCTTTCGAACCGATAATTGTTTTCTGAGAACGAGCTTTCGAACCGATAATTGTTTTCTGAGAATCCATTGCAACGCATAAGAGGAGCTGGAAACAGTGGTGTCTTTCAGGAAGTTTATGACATTCGACGATTATCTCTCGGCTGATGCGTCGCATCAACAGTACAAATCTACTAGCAGGAGTCACAGTTATAATCTCAGGACTAGGAAAACCATCAGATTCGACGATCTGCACAATTTCGCGATCGATTCGAACAAAAGGGACTTGATTGTCGATCACGCACAGGTAAATGAAAATTTGAATTTAATCCATGTGGAAAAGACATCGATTGCAATGGAAATATAAAGCTGAGTCTAATCAACCAAATCTTAAAGAATTATATATGAAATAAGAGTAAAATAAATTGTCAAAAAATATCAATTTATGAAAAGTCTCAATTGTTGAGACTTGGGATGTAGCCCTTAAAGGTTAAAATTTTAAGATTTTAGCAATTTTTTTAATTCTACTATATTCTTCAGTATTTTTTACCCTTATTTCATATATAATTCTTTAAGATTTGGTTGATTAGTTTTTGAGTTAAAGACATTTAAAATTTCGGGGAATCCGTCCATACATAATGTTGTGCCGGGACGGGGTTGGAGCCGGCACTGGGTTCGGGATCCGTCGCAGGATGCAGAATAACTCTCACTATTGCCCTTGTTTTACTTGTCGTTTAATAAACCGACTTTGATTTACAGAAATCACTTAATTCACTACCCTGACTTGCGGGTGTTACAATGTTCAAATTAGACGTTAGTCGGTACGCGTTTCGGTTTAGGACTGCCCGCCGATGGTCGAACTCGGCGGTCTTTATACTCTCCGGGACGACGTCCGGTTGCTATGCCCTGCGCTGGCCTTTGCGTCAGCGATTTCGGTCGTCCCAGAGTTCGATGCTCCTAATTTCGGTATCGACTTGCATCGGATGATCGATCGTCCGATGCAATCGTCAGGAGTTTCGGTGGAAGTCATATTCGGCTTCTGTCGCTAGGGTCGGATTACTTATATCGTTGTGCGCTCACAACATCCCTCCCCCCGTGGAAGAAGAAAAACTGAGGTGTCGGAGGTTTTTCGTCATTTGCGTTTTTCTCTTCTCGGGAGGTTACATTCTACTTTTGTTGATTTATTTTTCTAGTCGTCGACGGAAATCGCTTCGTGTGTTTTTTTTTGTTTTCTTTTTTATCACCCATATGGTGATTACGATTCCTATTAGTAGTACACCTGTGGTCACGGAGCCCACGGGATAGATTACATATTTATTCGAGTACCAGTTTGCTTGATTGTTTTCTAATTCCTCGTCTATTTGTTCTAAGTTCAGGCTTAATTTCCTTAGTTCCGCGGGGTCGTTGATTACCGGTTCCAAATGTAATTCTATATCTGATTTTTTATTCTTTTCGTTATTTTTAGTTGTCGCTTTAATTGTTAAGTTAAATTGTGGTAGATTCATTTGTATATATTTAATGTTTGTTTGTTTTTTCGTTCGTAGGGTTACGTCTGCTGTAGTCAGTTTACAATTGTCGTTTAGTTTTATTTTTCCTGTTCCTTTTATTTCAATTCTATTCTCTACTTGGTTGTTGCATTGTATCGTTATTTCTTGTTTAGACGGGGTGGAAAACAACCATGCTTGAGGTTCCGCTAGCGCTATCCAGAACGTCACGTGAGATCGGATGTGACGTTGTTCGCAGCTATTCTGGTGTCCCGGTGTCTTTACGTATATTTGCACCTCGCATGGTGCGTTCGCTGTTACAAAATATGTGGGGTGACTCATATCGCATATGAAATTCGAGTCGGCGTGTATGCATTTATTTAGGTCGTTTTCTTTTAGCGTGAGGTAGTTGCGATTCATTTTGTCTATCGCTATGAGTGTGTGAGTGGTTTCGGGAATCACAAATATGTTTTTATTATTGTGTATCGGTAGTGGATTTACCCGTACAATTTCGTAGTTTGGAAACGTTACAATGGGGAAGGATATAATAGTGTAAACTCCGGTTATTTCGTAATACGCACTTATTTTTACAAAATTTTGGATGGTATTCCAGATTTCTATCTGTACTTTGAAAGGGAAATAGGTGCCTTGGGCGAGGTGTGCTGTTGCTTCTTTTAATTCCGATATAATTTGTTCAATTGGTAATAGTCGTACGAGTAGTATGTCGTGTTTGGTGTAGGTCAGGTATTCTAGGACTTCTTCTACGTCGTTTATTAGTTTGTTCATTATCGCGGTTATCACCAACAGGTGTTCGTCTATTTCTTTGCGGCCTATTAATTTTGACATTTTTTGTTGTACCCTTCTCGTAACGTTCGCTAGTAGATTTTCGTTCTTGTTTATTGCTTTCTGTAAGGTTTTTATATGTCCTAGTGTCGCGTTTATAATTTTGATCTGATTTCTTGCCGCGTGCTGTATCGTGTTTCGCTGATTTTGTATTAGGTCTATCTGTTCCTGTATTCGTCGTGCGTCGTCGGCGTCCATTGTGCCGAATAGAGTTTTGCTTACTGTACCTATTGCGTCTATTAGTCCGCGTCGGTTTGTCGGTGGTTTGTATATTGTCTGTAGGCGTAATATCAGTTGCGTTAGTTTCGCGTTACTACTCTCTGTTATGCGGAGGATATTGGTGCATGCCTCTTGATTATTTTTATCTAATTTGTCGCATAGGTTCTTGGTTTGTTCTAGATATCGTTGTAATTGCTGGTATCGTATTCCGAAGGATGCTACATTGATTCTAATGGCCAATTTCCACGTTGCTTCTTGTAGCTGCATGGTCCCGATTTTTTCGAAATATATTCCTGGCTTGTCGCTAAATGATGTCACCGCGTAGGGTGACTTCGGTTCGGATGTCACTTCTTTCGCGAGGCATACGATGATAGTAGCTATCCTGTAACGTGAATTCGTTCTATCTTTACTTGTGCTGACGGTGTCTGTAAGTAGATCGCTACTTTTTAATTGCTTCGACGGTCTTCGCTTTAGTCTACGTCTGTCCTCAGTCGTGAGCTATCGTCAACGGTCTTGTGTATATTTAAAAAAAAAATTTTTTCTTATTACGTCTCCCCTGGAATTTACGCCAATTTGTGCTAGTGCTGTGGACCCCTGTGAGGTCCCAGTGGACGAGGAGATCGATGGTCCTGTTTTGGACGTTCCTGTCCGGGGTCTGGGGCGCGCCCAGTTGTATGCTGCTGTGGCTGCGGGGAAAATCCGGCCCGGACTACATCCCGATGATCCCTGGATTTTTCATGAGCGCATTTTGCGTCAGGCCGGCATCGGTCAGCCTGTGATGGGGCCGTGTAATGGTGCGGCACTTGTTCGCAGTCGTCCTGTTGTTGGCCGGGGACGGAGTCCTGCCGTCCCTGGGGGGCGTGCCCGCTTCCTAGCTTGGTTCCAAGATACTTTTGTGGCCGGACGCGGCCATGGTGGGCCTCGTCGCGAGTGAGGTATGACTATTCTTATCTAATTATTCTTGTCTTTATTGCTTGTTCTTTTGCGCTTAGTGTTTTTATTCGTCGATAAATGCTTTTAAACGGTTCGCATGCACGCGTATTGTTTTTCGCTTAATTTTAATCGTATAGTTGACATCGTCGTGTTTTTCCGTGATCACGTAGGGTCCTATCCATTGTGATTCCAGTTTCTTTGAGCGGCCTCGTCGTATCGTTTCGTCGTAAAGTAGCACTTTATCGCCTACTTTGAAGGTCGCCTTGTTGCTTTTTTTATCAAATTGTAGTTTCGATTTTGCTTTCTCGTCCTTCGTATTTTCTCTCGCGATTTGATTCGCTGCGCGGATCCGCTCTCGTAGTTCTTTTGCGTAATCCTCGTATGAATATGTTAATTTCGGTGGTTTTGTTAGAGCCGTCGGTAGGTCAGGTCGGTGCCCGTAGACCAATTCGAATGGCGTGAACCCGGTAGTAGAGTGTGGCGTCGTATTATATGTAAACATCGCGTATGGGAGCCATTCGTCCCAGTCAGTTTGGTCTTGGTTTATATAATGTCTCAGGTATTCGGCGAGAGTGCGATGCGATCTCTCTAGTGCGCCGTTACTCTCAGGGTGATATGCCGTTGTCTGAATTTTATCGATTTTCAGTAATTTGCACACATTTTTAAACATTTCGCTCGTGAAGTTTGTTCCTTGGTCCGTGAGAATTTTTTCGGGTATTCCATGTTCTAGCACTATTTTAGTGACAAATGCTTTGGCGATTGTATTCGCTTCCTGATTCTCTACGGGTATTGCTTTACTAAACTTCGTGAGATTATCTTGGAATGTCAAAATATATTTGTTTCCGTTATTTGTGATAGTCAACGGGCCTACGATATCGAGCGCGCATTTCTCGAACGGACGCTCGGGTGTATCTGTGATAATTAATGGCATCTTGGTTTTTCTACTTAACTTGTTCTTCTGACACAGTTCGCATTTACTTATGTAGTTTTCTATGTCTGTCGTAATTCCGTGGGAGTTGTGCCGTAATCGAATTCGGTTCAACGTTCGAGTGACTCCTTGATGCCCTCCTATGGGTGAGTCATGATACTCGAATAATATCTGCCGCTTTTCTTCCTCGGTGTATTCCCTCGGCGTGTCCTCTTCTTGTTGTGTCATATGTATCGCCGGCGTCTCCGTTATCGGGTTTCGACTCAGCGCATCGGCGTTGACGTTATTCTTTCCTGCTTTATGCACGATCTCATAGTCGTACTCCTCTAATTTTAATCTCCACCGGATTAATCTCGATCCGGGGTCGGTTACATTGAATAGCCATATCAGTGGCTTATGGTCGGTTATTATTTTAAATCTCGTACCGTATAAATAGGGGCGGAAATGTTTAACCGCCCATACGATCGCTAATAATTCTTTTTCGGTCGTGTTATAATTTTGTTCTGCCTTACACAAAACTCTGCTGGCGTAAGCAATCGGCCGATCTTGGCCTACTGGCCCCTGCGACAGTACGGCTCCGATGGCGTAATCGGATGCGTCTGTCGTCACCAGGAATTCTTGATTGAAATCTGGGTAATTCAATACGGGTGCCGTCGTTAATTTTTCTTTTAATAGATCGAACGCATTTTGCTGTTCGACCGTCCAAACGAATTTTTCGTCCTTTTTCGTGAGTTTGGTTAGTGGTTTGGCTATTTTAGAAAAATTATCTATAAATTTTCGGTAGTATCCTGCTAGACCGATAAACGATTGGATATCTTTTATTCTTTTGGGAGTCGGAAACTCTCTTACTGCTTGCAGTTTGGTCGGGTCTGGCGATATCCCTCCTTCTGAAATTACGTGTCCTAGATAAACTACCTCTTTTCTTAAGAATGCGCACTTGTCAGGCTGTAGCTTTAAATTAAATTGCCGGAGTCTTATTAGCACCGCGATTAGTCGCTTCAGGTGCTCCTTCAAGGATGCTCCGTATATTACTATGTCGTCTATATAAACAAAACATTTTAACCCTAGTAGTCCGGCTAGTACCGCGTACATTAGCCGTTGAAATGCGGCTGGCGCGTTTTTCAGACCGAACGGCATTCGGTTGAATTCGAAATGTCCGTCCGGGGTGGAGAATGCTGTCTTCTGCTTGTGATCTTCGCGCATCGGAATTTGATGGTATCCCGAGGCTAAATCTAACACCGTAAAATACTTCGCGTTACCTAGCTGGTCGAGTATGTCGGTGATATTCGGCATGGGGAAGGAATCTCCCATCGTCAGGTCGTTCGCTTTTCTGAAATCGATCACGACGCGAAATCTAATTTTTCCGGACGCGTCAGGCTTTTTCGGGACAACTATTATTGGTGCGTTCCATTGACTCGCGCTGGGGCGAATTATTCCTTCGTCTAGCATTTTCTGTATTTGCCGTTTGACTTCGGCCTTATGCTTCTCAGGTAACCGATACGGTTTCACGTTCGCTGGCGCGCTATCTGGACGCGTATTTGTTTCGTGCTCAATGGCTGTGGTCGCACTTAAAGTGTCTCCTTCTAGAAAAAAAACGTCGCAGAATTCATCGCATATTAATTCGACTTCTTTGCGTTCTTCCTCGTTTAGATGTTCGGTTTGTATTTGATCGCGTAATTTTTTCTGTCTCTCGGTGACAGGTTCGCGCTCTTCGTTCGCTTGTAACGTGAGCATGTTCGCGGCGTCGTTCGCCGGCACGTCTTCTAGTGTTACGTGTGGAGTGAGGAGCTCCACCGGCTTGTCCGTCACGTTCAACACGCTGACCGGGCAAGTGAATTCGACGGGTTTTACTAGACAATGCCCGATAAATACTCCTGGCGCAAGCTCGCCGCTCCTCACGATGCCTACCCGATTTTGATCGGTGGTTGCCTTCACGATTGTCTCGCTGTGAGGGGGTAAGATTACCTTTCGAAATGGCCGGAGTTTGAATATAGTTTTTCCTATTTTGACATGTTTCGACGCGTTCGAGATATCGGCCTTGTGTTTGGTAAGAAAGTCGTTCCCGAGTATCCCTTCGTACTCTATCGGGAAATCGTCCTTCACTACATACATGGTATGTCGAATTCTCCTTTTTCCGTGGTCTACCGTGGCCTTAATTTTTCCAAGCGTATGGATCTGATGTCCGGTCACGCCTATTAGAGCTAGACGTTCCTCCTTTATCATCGTTTTGCCCTTTAGGTTTCCTACCTTAATAAGGGTCAGAGTCGCTCCCGAATCGAGTAAAAGATTCATCTCGCCTCTTTCTGCCTCTTGAATCGGCAGTGTAATCATGTCTAACGGGCCCACTTTATGCTTCTCCGTTATCTGGGTCACCCGATACTCTTCTGCGGCACGCGCTTTAGTCTGTCGCGGTCTCTCTTCTTCCTCTTCGCTACTGCTGGCGGTCGATGATTCATCGCTCGTCGCTTGCGCTTTGTGCTTCCTTATCGCGCTCACGGGCGCTTGCTTTGCGCTGCTCGCTTTCGCTTTACGTGTTCCGTCCGCTCTAGGCCGTCCGTTCAACCACCAGCATTCTTTTCGCTTGTGCCCGATTTTCTTGCAGTGGCTGCACTCCACCGCATTTATTCCGTTGGGCTTGTCCGCCCTTGGTAAAGCAAATTTGTTTGCTTGCCGGCTCGGACGGCAATCTCGCCCATAATGATACTCGCCGGTCTTTCCGCACTTATGGCACTCCACGGGTGTACTTCTCGGGTTTCGGGCATTTTCTGCGGAAAATTTATTTCTTGATGATGCCGGCCCATGTCTCGGGGAGGGCCCTCTGACTTTTTCCTCCGCACTAGCACCGGTTATCGCTTCTTGTAGGCTCGTGTATCTCTGCGCTCGTACTAGCATTTTAATGTCCTCGTGCAGCCCGATCTGGAAATTATGCAGGGCTTGCATCTTGATGCTTTCCTGGATCGCCTTCTGTTGCTCCTGCGTGTGCCCTTGGCCTTCCTCCATGGCCTCGTATAGTTCGCGGGCGAGTTTCTCTACTCGACGCCCAAATTCTTGCGCTCTTTCGCCTGGTTTTTGCTTCAGGGAATTAAATTTTAACTGTAGGTGCGTCATGCCTCGCTTTCCGAGGTATTCGGTTTCTAGCTCGCGTTTCAGCTGCTCGAAATCGCGTATATCGCGCGTATCAAAATCGGTCATGGCCTTGCCTTTGAATTTTGTACATAGGATTGCTTCTAATAACATGGCTTCGTCCGCGGGCTGTATGTTTTTCATCGCGTATGTACTCGCATTTATGAATTCGCGAACTCGCTCTCTCGATTCTCCGTTTATTTCGGGGATCATATTTCGGGCTTCCTTTAGGCTGAGGAACCCTATATGGTGTCCTGGCTGGTTTCTAACGTCGCTCGTCGTGCGCCCGTAGGTCACGTCCAGGGGGCCCTGGCTACGTACCCGGCGGTCAAGCGCGTTGGTGTGATCGTACGCGGCGTTTTCTACTCGGCTCATACGGTGTTGTAGTTCGCGGATAGCGCGCAGGATTTCGGTCGAACGATCGAATTCGGCCGCCGCGGATTGATCCATGCGCTCCTGCATGTCGCGCACCAAATGTAGTATGTCGGTAATTAAGGAGGCATCCGGCCACTCCTGTTCGTGTTGGCTCGGCGGGTTGCGGTTGGTATCTTTCGGACGGTCGCGGATTTGCCGCTCGCAGCCGGTTAATTTCCTCGCCCACCTGCTCGGGGGTCACGTCGACGCGTGCTTCGAGGTTCGTTGTCGCCCTTTGTTGGCTCATTTTGAGAGCTTTGGGAGTATAATCCTCTTCGGTAGGATCGAACACGTCGCTGTCGTAGGACGTTAGCGAGAGTTCTCCTCTCCCGGAGTTATTGCCTTGTGTATCGGCTGAGGTGTCAGAACGTGCGTCTGTGACGGTTGGGTGCAGTCTAAGTACGTCGCGTTCGTTTTCGTCGCTATTCGCGATGTCGTTTTCGGTCGCTATTCGCGGTTTCGTTTTTGTCTGCGCCCGCTGTATCTCTCTCGTTGTTGTCTCGGGGACCGTCGAGATCGCCTAACAGACTAGTATCCGTGAAGGAAAATTCGCGTTCTAATATTACGTTCGGGTGCAATTCGAGTACCGGTGATTCTTCGGTCGAGAATCGCGATTCTAAGTTTCGTAGGACGGGGTCTAAAACGGAGCTATCCGCATGTGATACGGCGCGAGAGTGATATCGGCTACGCTCGGTAGCTTGATGCGCTCGCTCGCTTAAGACGAACGACGCGTTTCTAGCGGGGCGGTTATGTTCGCCCTCCGACATTTACAGGGTTAGCGCCTTCAATTTCGTACGTCGGTGCTGAAACATCGCTCGCGAAAACTTTCAATTCGTCGCTCGCGGAAACGTTAGATCTCGTCGCTCGCAATAGTACATAACATGGAACGGACTTACAGTACGGTCGCACCGCATGGTGTCCGCTTTCTGCTGTCGCCGCGTCGGAGTCCGGCAGGGCCGCTTCGCTGCTCCGCGTTGTCTCTGCTTCGCGGGGTCTCGACTGCGCTGCTCCGCTGTCCGGCTGCGTGCGTCCCCGGCGCGCTGCCTCGGCTGTCGAGTCCGTGCGGTAGGTCGGGGCCTCTCCGGTGTTACTGTCGCACTCGGGGCTGCTATCGCCGTCTCCGTCACTCTGGCTTTATGTATGGCGGGGCAGTCACCGCTGTCTCTTTCTCGCTCGGGATTCTGGCGGGCTTCTCCTCTCTGGGATGCTTCTCCGCTCTTACTAAATCGAGCTCTCTGATTTGCAGACGTCTCTCGGGCAGGATGTCCTCTGGTCCTGTTGGCAGGATCCCACCGCTGCCACCAAATGTTGTGCCGGGACGGGGTTGGAGCCGGCACTAGGTTCGGGATCCGTCGCAGGATGCAGAATAACTCACTATTGCCCTTGTTTTACTTGTCGTTTAATAAACCAACTTTGATTTACAAAAATCACTTAATTCACTACCCTGACTTGCGGGTGTTACAATGTTTAAATTAGACGTTAGTTGGAACGCGTTTCGGTTTAGGACTGCCCGCCGATGGTCGAACTCGGCGATCTTTATACTCTCCGGGACGACGTCCGGTTGCTATGCCCTGCGCTGGCCTTTGCGTCAGCGATTCGGTCGTCCCAGAGTTCGATGCTCCTAATTTTGGTATCGACTTGCATCGGATGATCGATCGTCCGATGCAATCGTCAGGAGTTTCGGTGAAGTCATATTCGGCTTCTGTCGCTAGGGTCGGATTACTTATATCGTTGTGCGCTCACAACAA